>JAODKF010000002.1:8338223-8353691 GCA_026779585.1 Mormyrus proboscirostris
GAGGAAGGTGCTGCCTATCCCAGGCAGTATGGGACACAGGGTTTGGATGCACGCTGGACGTGGTGTGACATACATTCACACACATGACCACAGTCTGATGGCAATCGAGAGGTTGGACAGCGGGGAGGGAAGCTGATCACCCAAAGGAAATCTGTGTGACACGGGGAGGACATGCAAACTCCTCACGCACAGAGAGCCGCAGCATTCAAATCCCAACGGCGGAGGTGTAAAGCAGCAAGCCACCATGCTGCCTTTGTCTGTGTTGTGTGCGCTAGTTATAAGACATCTACAGCAAATTCTTTCACCTGGGAGACGAATTTCAGTTTCGTTTCATACCAATAATTTATGCTAATTCAGACTTCTCTTCTGCCTATATTAATCTTTCACGATTCAGTGGTGCAAAAAAAGACAAAAAAAAAAAATCTGTTTGGTCCCAGGGTATAATAATAAGTAAATCTCGTGTAGCAAAGCTCCAGACGTACTGTACCATTCTTCTATATACCTTCATTTCTTTCCCACATAGATTATATCCTTCGGGAAAGAATAAAAGTATAAGCAACCCACATAACTTAACCTGTTTTCCCCCATTTGCAGCTCACGCTGACGTTGCATGCAGAGAGTTTACTCTTGTCAATCTGCTTCTAGCCCATCTGCTTTCCAGCATTTTCAGCTCCAAATTCTTAATCAAGCCCCAAAAATTGTTTAAAAACAAAAGCAGCATTTACAGGCGCTATAATTATCTAGCGCACAGATGATTCAAGGCTGTCCTTTCGGCCCATGATATTAATTATTTTACGCAGATACAAAAAGGTTCACTCTTCAGAAGCACAGACGCAGGCACGGATATAGAAACACTCTACGGTCTTTATTTCCGTCTGAAGGCGAAAGCTTCTTCATGTTCAGTCCTCAGCGATTCCCAAAACATGGAGGAAAGGAAAATGTCCCAATGTTTCAACACAGCTGCCATATGCTGTAATGTACAATGACAGGATTATCTTAAGTCCTCGTTTTCCACTGAATTGCTATCCAACATCATGTGCAATGGCTTTGATGTTTATGGATGCTTTGTCAGCAATTTTCATTATGCGTGGGAGAAGGATTATGCTTCCAGTTTAGATGGTCCAAACCTCATACAGAAAGGAAATACTTCTTAAATCTTGTTCTAGTACTATATACATTTAGACTCTATGTATTCAGGAGGTGGTTGAAAATTCCTACTAATTATTTGCATTATATTATATATTACTGGCCATTATACTCACAACTGTTAATCTGATATTTATAATTCCAAAAAAAAATAAAAACAAGGATATGTGATTGCAAAGACAAAACTGCTTTATATTCATATTTAATCAATGGATACTGCTTCACTTATCGCTGAAGGGGAATGGTAAAATCAATCGATTTTATGAAAAACTAAAACCAACCCATATTTAATAGATTAATTACTGCTGTTTGTTTGTACTTCCTATGTTTTTCTGAGGCAGTCTGTTGCACTGACTGTTTTTTTTTTTAAGTTCCTCATCTCACAGCTGAGATTCACCTTTTGTGCAACACGGCATATAAAAGTAACAGGAATTCATTGAATGACAGCATTCCTGGAGCAAAGCTGTTTACTATATCATAACAATTTAGTATTCATTCATAAATAATCACCCTTGCATCCCCTGTATTACCTGCGCCAAGTGCTGTAGCACTCGCAATTATCAATTACCTTACCTAGTTAGTGTGTCCGTAATAACAAACAATTTAAAAATATGAAAGACATACATACACACTAACATAATGCAGAGCAATGCAGCCTTTATGCAATAATAAATCTGACTGGCTATTGGCCAGCAGGCTCCCAGGGTGGTTTCCACTATACACTTTTCAGTATTCCTTCAGGCAACTCACTCACATTTTAAGAATAATTCTGCATGGTTCGTTCAGCTCGTTTCAGCAAGATAGTGTAGGAGCAACACTCGGTTTCTTTGCTTGACAAAAACACAAGCTGGGACTTTCCACAGCACAATTCCCAGCAATATATAAGCATTTGACATTCTGAAGTCTACAGTATGGCAGAGATCTAGCTGATGTCTTTATGGCATTGATGTGAAAATAACACTGAATGCTAAAATAGTAAATAATCCTTTTTACAAGGCATAACATTGATAAGCTCATCACAATAATGTGCTGCCTGTGGTATATTAACAAGATGAGAAAAGGACTGGAATGTATGCAGAAATACTCCATATAGGCTTATACCATTCACAGGCTATACCATTCACACATCACTTCCTCTTTATAAACTCACAGCCTCTTAATGTGAATGGGCTTATCTCTCTGATTTCAAATTAACAGAACAAAAGCTGATTTTTTTTCCCTTATACAAACACTTGCAAATCCAAGCTATCGCATAAGATAAGCTCTTAATAATAACAACAATAATAACTATTATTCTTTTATTGCATATTATTATTATTATTATTATTATTATTATACTAATAATAAAAGCTTGTTCTGAAAATTTACTTTTAGGGGGTGGTTTTTGTTGAGGAAACCGGCGCTACTTTGTACATTACCGTTTCTTTGCTTTTTTTTTGTTTTAAGGACATACAAATGGTCCATTCTCCGGCATTTCTGCAGCGGTAATGTAAGCTTCAAAACAAAGGGAATGGTAGTTCTACAACATTTTAGCACACAGTGTTGAATTCAGTTGATAAAGCCGTCATTGCCGGGAGTCATTAATTAAAACAATCTCTAAGAGAGGTTGCAAATGGAAAACACCCAATAATTCCTTCATTTAAAAAGTTTACTTTACGCTCTGCTTTACGCTCCTAATTACAAATACAGAAGCAAACAAGAAAGTCCAGCTGTTCTGATGTTTATTTAGCTGTGTGACTGGTTATTCACACATATTAAGTGGGATAGGAATAGCGCAGCGGTCTCAATTAGGTTTTTCTTACACATGCAGTGTCTTATAGCTGACCTGTGCACGAAAATTACGCGAGAAATCAGTTATAGTTTAGCATGGAAACATAGGAGCTTGCCATACGGCGACCGTCCTTTTAACTCGTTTTAGACACTTTGCTTGCCTGTGCATGGTATCACTTTCTGTAATCTTATGCCCCGAAAAGAAGCTCTGCCGCTACTTCAGAAAACGGCTAGTGCGGCTGTCAGAAATGCTGCAGATGCAGCGGGCGGCTTGACGGGGCGACGCTTAGATTCTCAGCCGCTTTCGCTTTCCGACGCTGACAAACGCCGAATTTCCTCAAAGGCGCATCATCAAGTCGCTGGTGCGCAAGAAACGCGGCCGTTTTGCAGATTCCCCCCCCCCCCCCCCTCGCGTAAACAATTTGCATGTACAGGGTGAGTAACCGTGATACCACCGTCTTATAGACATTGCGTTCAAACATGTAAGTTTGATTTCCTACATTTATCAGTTATTTTCTTCTAAGTATTTTTTTTCTTGTGCGAACTTCAGCGACACGGCTGTATTAAACATGCAGACTGGAAAAATCCTCCGTTAATCCATGTGGTACCTACAAGCAAATGTACAAGGATCTTCTGTAAAAAAAATCAGTCAACCATCGCAAAGCGTTAAAGACTCAACAGCTCCTGTCGTCTCTACTTAAATCTCAGGTTTATGTAAAGACGGGGTACAAAACAATTGCAGAATACAGCACATATAACTGAGACTGTCAATATTAGATGGTGCTCGACTGCATCAATGAAATCATTCTCATCAAATCATTTATAAAACTAACCCCACTTTCATAAACGCGAGGCAACTCTCAGTGCCTGGTAAATACAACGGAAAACACCAGCATCTCAGACACCTTACGGTATAATATTGAAATACATGCATTCGATAAAGCAGGAATCCGTCGCCTACTACGAATCTGATCCGTTGACATAAAGAAAATGAATAACTTACCAATGCAGGTAAATCTTGCGAAAAGAAGCAGGCTCCCCACCAGCATTACTCCGGACCTCACGACCACAAAGGGAGCCAGATGTAACAGCATGGTAATTATCACGGTGAAGTTTCAACAAAGGAGGAGGTCAACAAATTTTAAAGTCGCCTGTTTGTTCGGTATGTCCGAAGCGCAGCTCTGGCTTCTCCTGCCAGCGCCGCCCCGTCAATGTGATCTTTCAATAAACAGCCTCGGCCGCTACTTTGCCCATCGGGATCCCCGCTGTGCGTCTTCGTTGCTCAGAAACAGCGCATCACAGGTGTGGTAAATAATGGTTGCTGCGCTAACTGCTTGATTCTTTCTCTCTCTCTCTCTCTATATATATATATATATTTTATCTATTTATATTTTTTTGGACGGGTTTTCCGCTTCGCCCACGGAGGAAGGATAGAAGTCTGATTCTCCCGGTGTCTTCGATATTGTCCTGGTTGTGATACGCCACCTTCCCCGATACAAATTTCTTGCGAACAAATTTTAGTAAAGGAACATCTGCTTGCACAGCAATGCAGGACTGGAGACCTAGGAGGAGAGGTAAAGCTAGCGGAGAAGTAAAAGCCGGCGTGGACTACACGCCCAGGACCGGAATGGACTGTTCTCAAGATCGCAAGCACTGAAGCGGCTTTTGGGGATGTCCGAATGACTCATTATAGTTGAAAATAAAAATGTTTCCAGAGATTTGATCCAACGCAAATATAAATTATGTTTTATCTTTTAATCTTCTAGACAAACTTGGAACTGGATAGAATAATATATGTATGTATATATATATATGTTGCTGAAATATAATAGTTATACTATATAACTAATGAGGAGAAATGTACATAGGTTTTGCTTGGATAAAAATAAACCTTACTGGTTTATCAGAAATATACTTGATTTACATTTGCAACTCTTGCCTGTGTTTAAATGATGTGACAAAAACTATTATTTTGACCTTGTGTGGGCATATTTTTTCATTCATCACTAAAAAACTGTGAGTGCAATAAAAAATGACAAAGGTCTCGTATTTTTTGGTTGCTCATGGGTAAGGTTAGGGCTGGGTGGACGTTAAGGTCGCCGTATTGGGATTAGAGATATTCCCATAGAAATGAATGGAGAGTCCCCACAAAGATTACAAATTACAAATCTCTCTCTCTCTCTCTGTGTGTGTGTGTGTGTTATATTATTTTCACTAATCAACAAGGACAGGCAGAAAAAACAGAATCTTGCTTTCAAAGCACAAGAACTGCATTGTACCTCATGTCCGACTTCTTTTCAAAACATTTATTCTTTTCCATCTCAAAAAAAACAGTTCAGAAGGTCACTGCATGAAGACATCTCTTGTGCTATAATTGGCATTGACAGATATGTGCTGCCCAAATTTCACACTTTTGAAATACAGTACGGCCTATAACATCTAAAGTAATCTGTTAGTAAGTATGATCATATTTCATTGCCTTATTTTGAAGTTTGATGTTCCATCTTTCATAATGAACAGTGTGTAGTATTTATATCATATTTATAACTCTGGAGAAAGAAGAAGCTAAATGAAAGTGGAACTGCAGGGTTCTATTAGATCAGGGGTCACCAACCTTTTTGAAACTGAGAGCTACTTCACAGGTACTGAGTCATACGAAGGGCTACCAGTTTTATACACTCTCCTTAAATAACAAATTTGCTCAGTTTATCGTTACTTATATATTCATTCATTCATTTTCCAACCCGCTTTATCCTACTGGGTCGCGGGGGGTCCGGAACCTATCCCGGAAGCAATGGGCACGGGGCAGTTATATATTATTATTAATTATTAATGATATTCATCTATGTGAAGACACTGATCACGTTTATGATTTTATGAAACTTCATGCATAATAAACATGTTGCTTTATTTTTAGATATTGTCATTCTATATAAATGCAAATGTGATTAAAGAAGAATAGCAACAGGATAAAATTAAAATTTAGATGCTGCTCACTGGTGAGTTGTGCTATTTTTGGAACAGGTCCGCGGGGGCGACTCACGTGGTCCTTGGGGGCATCCTGGTGCCCACGGGCACCATGTTGGTGACCCCTGTATTGGATGGTCTGACAAGCCAGTGAACTTACAACCAACCTGAAAAAATCCTTTGTGGAATTTGGCGTAACTGTTTTTTATGGACGGAACTTCTGGAGATCAAGAGGCCAAGGATGAGAGATTTCTCTGGAAACAGAGGCATGAGTGAGTGTTTCGGTTAGAGTTACTCTTCAGGTGGTGAAAGAGTGATGAACATCATCTCTTGGGAACATCCTTTGAATTGCCAGGAATCTTTAAAGTAAACAGCAAAAGCATCCATCCATCCATCTATGCAGGGGAGCCGGGAGTATAATAATAACAATAATAATAACAATAATAATAATAATAACAATAATAATAACAATTAAAGTAGCAAAAAATAATGCCTGACTGGGTATACATGACCACAGTAATGATTTATGTGGTTTATATGAAGAGCGGCAAATATTTAGTTTATGAACCATATTTTTGGCAACCCTAGACCAAATGTGGCACAGAGGCACTTCTTAATTGCTAAATTTGATCCATCAAAGAAAAAAAGTACAGTTTTTGCAGGCAGACCATTGTAAGATTCATTTAAATGAACTTGATAAGTAGTTTAGATGGGAACTGTTCTTAATGTAATGTATGGAATGTACCAAACGACGATGATGAAGGGGGTATACAAGACTGATCGTCATTCTCAATGGCTGTGTGAGGACACTTGTAGTAATAGCACCCTGTCACACTTTATTTCACTGTTTTCCTTGTCATTTTACTGGACACATCTGGCACTTCTTGGTTTAAAAGAATGTACTCATTAAAATCGCAGAAAAAAACACATTATATCGCTCATGGTTGTGTGTCAGTAAAGTTACAGAGAGGTTTATTATTTTACTGAGTCTAACGTGGATGCAAAGGCATTTTTTGTAAAGTCAACAAACTTTGGGAGCAAGCATGCAAGGTGTGTAAAATTCAGTATGACTTAAGCGGATTAGTGCTACTGGTGATGCTTTTCCACAGTTTACTGTGTTAATGTGCACTACAGTAGGACCAGCGCACAGCTGAATTATGCTGTTAGAATGGATTACCACAGTTCTTCTTAAACCTCAGGGTCACGTAGTGAAAGTGAGTATGCTGCCCCTGGCCAGCGAATTGGTTGACATTACCATAATAATATTCACTCACAGAAGCATGGCAGGCTTGCGTCATAAAGTGGAAATTATTTTCCAAATTGAACTCCAAGGTGACATATTCTTTCTTAAAAGACAAGTTGAAAACAGATGGTTCATTGGTATTTTATTGCACGATGTAAAGCACTCTGTAGTGTGTAGTATAGTGATCCTGTTTTTATTTCGATTCTTTGGTAGACATTGGCATGCTTCCTATTTCCGCATACACATGAAATAAACTAAATAACAGGGAAAAGAAAAACTATTTTGGTGTGTTTTTAACAATAGAAACTTTGTCAGTTATTTAAATGATCTATCAACAGAGGAAGCAGAAATAATGTTTACTGAACACAGAACGTTGGGCCCAAAGGAATCTGAGATACATCCTTTTTCCTCCTAATGAGAAGCCTTGAAAAAAATGCAGAAAAGCTTCTTGTGCAGGAAGGTTTCGTTAGCGTGTGATTGTGTGTGACTGTGTATTCTGTGACAGACTGGCATCCTGTTTGGGATTTACCCATTCCTTCCACTCTTTTCTGCCTGACATAGACTCCAGGCTACCGTATGACCCAGTCCTGGCCAGAAGGTGGGTGGATTTCAAATATACAGAAAGGTCTTGTTGTATTAACACTTATATTCTTGAATAGAGTACAAATCAGGCTGAGGACACCACATATCTCAACTTTTCAAAATAAATCTCCTGTAGGACGGTACAAATTCAGCACACACTGAGAAGGATATGATTTGATATAAGCTGTGCAGCTGCTTGATTTTGTCTCCCATTTATTGTAATGCACTTGCCACCATTAATGTCTTCTTTTCCAAGCATCACTATATGGTTTTGAATGAGAGGCGATATACCCCCTGATGCTTTAACCTTGTGTTGAACCAGTTCTTGTGCAAGCTGGAAAATTATTCAACCGATAGTCTATTCCACTGGCACCCATGCATATATATTTTTGATACTTTATACTTGGATAAAATTAAATCAGCATATATTTTAAAACACTCCCACAGCCTTTAAGATTGAAGAAATTTGTTTTGAGATGGAAACCCATTACGTAAATGGATTGTTTTTGTCGGTGTTATTATTCAAATACCAATGTTGTCTGAGACTATTAGAAAGAAGAAAGAGATGCGTTACAACTTTAAGAGTCTGGGCTCTCTGTCTGTTATTATCTCTAAGAAGCTGAATTAAAGCCACAATGGCTGCTAAAATCAAGGCTTGTACACAGAGGCAAAATTAGCAGAATGCCTGAGCATAATGAAACGTGACCTCGTTTAGAAACTGATTGTGGGCAATGCAAACAGGATACCCAGCTGGGCAGGACTCTGACTTTAATAAGAAGTGCCCCGTATTTTGGAATGGCCGCAAATGGCTTCCCTGGTTCACTTGATTTCAGTGAAAAAGGTCCTATTAAAGCCGTATTATAATGCCATCATAACAACTGCTCCATAAATTACTTTGTTGGCTTATTTTTTACAAATTCCATCACTTTTGTTCCTGCAGTTATGATTCAACAAATATGAAACATTGCAGAGGTGTAAAGGACGAGGGAACTGGAGATACTGGCTAATTGTCCTTATCTTTGACACCAGAGCCTTCCCTCCATAAAATCAGCACATTAATTGATGATGTAATAGTCAAGCAACAAACAATACGGGTCTTTTTGATTCTGTCACAAATTGTAACAGTTTATCCCACACAATGAGTAATTAAATATTCCTCAGTTGATGTCACAATCACTCACTTTTTAGTGACTCACTTTTTATGGTTCCTTTATGTGTATGTATGTGTGGCTCTTGTGCTCATGAGTGGAAGATTAAGGGTTCAAATGCTGTAGTTGGCTGAATGAAATCACTGTTGCGCCCCTGAGCAAGACCCCTAACCCGGCCCACCCCTAACCCCGCCCACCCACCGCTGACCACGCCCACCCCCTCCCAACTGCTCCTAGGACTGTCTGAACCCGCTTTCACAAAAAAGATTTATGTTGCTGTGGATGAAAGCATCTAATAAATAAACATCAGTCTGATAAATCAACGCATAAATCATATTTGGGTACCAACATGCCCCAAAGTGTGATAAGACCTGAGACTTCCTTAGTTTTTGGGACATTTTTCAGGTCCCCATTTGGTTAACATCAATTTTCTAAAGATCTGTGAATGCAATAATAAATAAATAAATAAATAAAATGTGAAGTCTCGTAATCTGTTTGGTTACTTATGGTTAAGGTTAGAGCTGGGTACGGGTTAAGGTCATTAGTTTGGAATCTGAGTTTCCCCCATAGAAATTAATGGAGAGTACCCACAAAGATAAAATTACAAATCTCTCTCTCTCTCATTCTGCATCTGTGTGTGTGTGTGTACAAGCTGGTTGTTTTGCTGTTACACTGTGGATGTGCAGTTGGGTGTTCTTGTAGTAATTCCAGTTTAACAAGTATGTTTTTCAAGGCTCTGAAGAGAGGACTACTTACTGTATTACTTTGCACCTCTCTGAAGTGAGATGTTTTAATTCTTCTTAATTCTCATGACATTACTGTATATATCTCAGCAGAAAATCGAATCACTTGAAAGATGGATGCGGACCTGCAAGACAGAAGAGATACAATGCTTAAATGTAATCAAAGAATTACATTGCATCTTGTAATTGTGCAAATGAACTATTTATCTTATATCGCTTTATTATTTTCTAATTTAAACCAAGATGCTCAGAATAAAATGTTCTGCTTTATGTTTCTATTGAGGTTGGTATATATTGATCTCTTTAATAAGTCTGTGTCACGTCCATAAATTTGCATTAATGCCAAAAATACCAATCCCTTTAAACTTCAGATTTGCACAAAAATTGATATTTCAAAAACCTATACCTGTTTCTTTCACGCTTCTCCACAGGAGTCATTTTCAAGTCTAACAGCTCATCTCTATGTACATTGATCCAATGCATCCATCTAACGAACATTACATCTGTCTTACAGTTTAAGTACAAAGTTGTACACTAGGCGAGTTTTTGCAAACAATTTGGTGCATATCAGAGCTGTTGTTCAGAATTTATAGCCGATTAATTGTTTTCCTTGGTTGTTTGCTTGAGGTTTTCCTTTAAGACATAGATGATTAAGTCATGCCTGTCACCATGATGGTTTCCCACTGCGGCAGTAAGAATCCGCAACCAAAGACTTACATCTCCAACATCACATTCAATCAACATATGTTAACTACATATCTTTTCTGGTTGTAAAGATCATTCCTAATTTAAAAGAAACTATCACTATCAAATTATGATTTTCTTTGAACCCCAACCTGGCTTGTGTGTGACTTCAGCCATCAAGTAAGAAACTCGCTTGTTCACCAAGTGAAAGAGCCAAGAGTTTTTAAATACTGTGCTTCTTGATTATACTGTGGCTAACCACATGTATATAAATTACAGTACATTAGAACGCTGACTTTTTTTATATAAAGATTTTTGCAAATATATAAACTTTGTGTTTTTTGTTATTGTTCAGTTTACACAAATTTGGGACCGGGTACATTATACATATTTTATATAGGTCGACTGTGCTTGTGGAGCAGGTTTTTTTTAAGAAGACTAAAAATCTTTACTGATATATTAGAGAACAATGAAACAGAAGGAGTATATGGTAAAAAAAACTGTTTATTTGCCAGGAGCTGACCTCGAACTGATGGTGCCTAATAATTATGTAAGTGACTCTAATTGAACAGTATTACTTGAATAGGGATCATTCTAAATTCAACATGGATTCATTGATGAAAGACAATTTGCGTATGTGTATGAACTGAAGAGCATGGAGGTCAATAAAAATCAGTGTGTTGTTCACCCACATTCATTTGCCAGTGAAAGTATGACCTGAAGATTACCAGTGTAGATGTACTGTAAATATAAAGATATCCAGCTATATATATATATATATATATATATATATATATATATATACACAGGACACGCACACACACACACACACNNNATATACACAGTACACGCACACACACACACACACACACACACACACACAGCTGACTCCAGCAATCTACGTGTCAGTCATTTGATCTCATTTTGTGTGTGTGTGTGTGTGTGTGTGTGTGTATGTGTATCTGTGTGTTAATGTTACTATGAATATATTCTAATGTTAAATTGTATTTTTTTTTTTGCTGAGAAAATGTGCACACGTTTTCACAGTACTGTATATGCTTAATATTTTAGTTGAGGCGGTACTGGAAGTCAATGGAATGTGACTAAGGGATAAAGAAACAGTGGACTACCAGCAGCAGCAATTGTCGTAAAGAAAAGCTGGCTTCCTGTTCTTACAGACGTCTTTGTTGTGCGACTGTCAATTTGTGTAAAAGTAGGGGCAGAGCTTGCAGTGTGCTGAATGTTTTATGACTGTAGTTCTGTGTTGCCCTTTGTTCTATTCATGCTCTGAGCCAGTTAAGCAGAAGTTCACTCTGCTGCTCTGCACTGATTTAAAAAACAAAAAACATGCTCAAATCAATATACTTAGCTGAAGAATCAGAACAGTACTTAATGATGTTTAGATGTCCTATACAATAAAAGTAGAAAATCTCACTTTATTTGTTTTTCCCCGATTGACACATTTCGAGTAGCCGAGGTATTATGAAGAAAAACTGACATGGTAGTTTAATATTATTATTAAACTATTCATTTATGGTGGAGTCAACGGCAATCAGCTAGTGCTTCAAATATGCAACTGACATTTTAGTGCATCTGAAAAGTATTCAAGCAATGTGAGATTGGTGTCGGCAAAAATACGGACACATACGTTAGAAACGTGTACGACGAGAAAAGAGTTTCAGATGTTTGTCAAGAAGTGAATCTGGAACTAAAGTCTCACAATGGAACATGCTGTCTTTTCAGAATATTTATAATGTTCAGTCATTGACAGATTTTCAAAGAGACTGATTTTGGGAGAAAATGAATTGCTCCTGACAAAATCTTAACTCTTTCAAGGATAACATTAGGTAATTCTACATTAGTTTGTTATATTTCTATGTTCAGAATATTTGAAGTTTAGCTCAGATATATTTTGCCCAGGGAAGTAAAACTCTTTTCTATTCCTTATGCATTTTCTCTTGAGATTCGTGGGCATCAGTTTGATTGACAGGTGTTTGATTATTCATCAAAGCTCTGGCACCCTATTCCCAGTGCCTCCCTCTGTAGATGGTTGCTGGCTAGAAACAAACTGTATCGATGCCCCTTGTGCTTTTCTTTCACCATTGCACCTTTGCAATTATGTTGCAGTTTGCCGTTGTGTGTTGCAGGTGACACAGTGCTTCAGTGGGTGCTGCTGTGGCCCCCCCCTGCAGCCAAGGCAGGGGGTTACGGGGTTATGGGTTCTCTCCTGTGCAGTTCACGTGCTCTTGCTGTGCATGTGCCCTGCAAAGGCCTCGCATGTACAGCGGATGGTTCATAAAGCATCACTTTTTTCCCATCACTACCTATTAGCGTGTGTAATATTTTCTTAATGCTTAAACATGTAATATTTTCATATTTATTTTGAAACTGAATTATAGGAAGACGACTACCTGTAACATAGAACCTAATTTATTTAAACACCAACTTTGCGTCATTTTTCTATTTATTTTTACATTATTCACATTTTTATTCTGTACACCCCTTCTGTATTCAATTTCACACTGTTCACACTTTTATTTATGTTTTATATTCTGTTTTCTGTTTATGTTCTGTCTATTTTCCATTCACCTTATTTTTTTGTATTTTGTGTCCATCCTGTCTTTTCTTTTTTCTTCCTTGAACAAACAAGAATAGTCTTCCAGTCTCACTTCACCTTCTGCAGTGACACTAAAGGCATTCATTCATTCATTCATTCATTCATTCATCCATTCTAAGCTTTGGCCGGAGTTTGCTGGCAGATGGAAATGTGTGAAACAATTTGGTCAGCTGAGTAAGTCAGAAGGGTAATTTGTTTTATTTCCATTTCCCTCTGACATTCACAGTATCAAAGAACAGAACCCAATGACAGGAATTACGGTACAGGTAGCGGGGTGGGGGGGGATTCTTACAGATGTACGTTTTTTTTTTATTGAGCTGGGCGATACTTTTGATTCTTACAGATATTTGTTTGTTTGTTTGTTATTTGTTTGGTTGCCTAAAATACAGAATTACTCCTAAATTCACCTTAGGTCAGGTCCATCCATCGGTACACTTTCCGTGATGGATTTATGAAGCAGGGAGGTAAAGCAGCAGAGGATGCAAATGCAGAGTTCAGTGTACATCCCGCTTTTTGCAGCGTGGGAACCTGCTTCTTCCCAGGAAACAGGCTGCTAAGCCACATTCACTGCAAATAACTCAGCTGGCCACAGGAGACCAAACCACCACAAAATGTGAACATATGACTCTTATGAATCTTTCTGTATGTTCTAACAGGAATAATTTAATTCACTTGTTTCTCATAAATCATTTATTGTTTTTAATGTTTCACCATATTTGTACTGCTGTGTACTCAATTGCTTATTATTTTTGATAGAACTGAAAACTGTTAGTCTATAAATTTCCCAAAGAGTATCATTGTGTGTGTGCATTTGCGTGTGTGTGTGTCTGTGTGCGTTCATGTGTGCGTGTGTGGACTGGCATCCTGTCCAGGGTGTACCCCAACCTTGTGGAACAGGTTTCAGGCTATGCTGTAGGCCAGACCAAGACAAGCAGTTACCAGAAGGATGGATGGATGGATGGATGGATGGATGGAAAAGTTTTGGAGAAGTTAAGAATCTATAACGTGTCTAATGGATAGCAATGTCAACATGAATAACCACTGATGAAGTAAATGACTTGTGTGGACAGACGCAAAGTGATGTATAAATATGTAAATTTATGTTGTATTATTGATTTGTCACTATAAATCAATATATAAGTACAATCCTTGAAAGTTTTGTCTTTTTAAACATATTTGAACAGACGGGCCTGGTATTCCAGCCTTTGCTAGAAATACGCCCTCGCTGGGGTTTCCTGTAACTGTCACTTTCTTACTTAAACTAAGAAGATTTTTTTTACAATTTCTCCATGCAGAACTCATTTAACTGTGTGATGTTGGAGGGGAATCTTGCATGTATAACCCTCTTCTAGCGACCCACAGCATTTCTGTCGGATTAAGATGTAGATTTCTCTGGTTTGGGCCACCCCTTCATCGATTAGCTTGTATGTTTGTGGTCATTCTCATGTTAAAAGACGATGAATATCGAATACTGAATGCATCGTGGATGCTATGAAGGCATGTTGACCAGGCTCTGAAGCTTGCAAAGCCACAACTAAGCTTCACAGCTGGTAAGAGGTTTTCTCTTGCTTGTCTTTTTCAAACATGGTATCTGGAGCTGTGCCTGAACAACTCCACACGCTCATCACATTGTTCCAACAGCGTTGTTCCTCACGCTGCTGTTTAATGTCAAACTCCAATCTTGAGTTGATGCTCTTTCCTGAGAGCAGACAATTCTTTCCTGCCCATGTAGTTTAAATTTATGCAGCCTCTTTCTTATGGTTGACTCATGCATCTTTACACATACTGTGGCAAGAGCTGCCAGTAGATCCCTTGATGACACCCAGGGGTTCTTTGACTCCTCCTGAGTCCTCTTTGACTCCTCCTGAATTTGTTGGGAATTTGTTTGCTGGCCTTGACACACCATTTTAGAAACAGTAGAGTGGATGTTTCCTTATAGTCTGGAAGTGGTTTTAAATCCCTTCTCAGACTCATAAGCATCAACAGCCTTTCTGTGGGCTGCTTTGGGTCTTGACATGATGGTACCATGTACTTCGATGGTTATGACTAAACTCGACCAGCTGTTTATTAAAGCTGTGACTGTCCAGTAATGGCCCAGTCATTTACAGTATACTTTACTGGGTACATTTCATTAGAATTTCTAGTTTTACCATAACTAGTGTAAATGTATACTTGCTTTTCCCGTACAGAAATTTAGAATTTGTGTTCATTTGAATGGTATTGATGTTAATTTCAATTTTGTTTTTCAATTTTATATTTCTTATCAGTATTGTTAAAAAAAAGATCTAACATTTTTCTGTCCAACCATGTTGAAAAAGACATTTTTCAAGGCGTATACTTTCTCATGGCACTGACCAAAAAATTTAATACTGCCCAAATGTGTGACGTTCTCACATACTGAAAGACATCCATTTCAGACTGACAAAACAATGACACTGATTTCATGTTTTTTTTTTTTTAAATTCCCTCCACCACCCCCCTCTGCGGAGGACTACTTTATTTGTATTTATTTATATTTTTTTTATTTTTAAGTTTATAATTTTTTTTTTTTTTAACTTCCTCAAGTGA
>JAODKF010000002.1:8353791-8368264 GCA_026779585.1 Mormyrus proboscirostris
TTTCTCCATGTAAATGTAAATGTCTAGTAGTGTGCGTGGGGAGCCACAGCCCCGCCCACCCAGGACACGAAGCTGACTCGGACACGGAGGAGACCCGGGCCCCCGACATCCAGAGGCCCCCCATGATTTCATGTTTTTTAATGAGTTCAAAATGTATTAACAAATCGTATCAGTTTATTTGTATTTTGCCATCACTTGATTAGAGTAGATATTAAAAAGAAATTAATAAAACGTAGAAGCTGCGGACATAGCCTGAACTGCAAGTTATGTTCTACATCGAGCAAGTTGTTTTACACACAGAATCCCATGAAATATAACAATCAATAAGCAAGTACAGATATTGTGTAAAGCTGACAGCATTTAATGCCACAGTGTATATTTATGGAGAATCACTGCTCAAATTGCAGTTATACCTGAATTTGTTCATTTCAGCAGGTTTTGTTACTACTGATAGATAATTAATTGTCAATTTCACAGAAATAATTCAGCATCTTACCTTGTGAAACAAATTTGTTTTCTATCATAACATGATCCTTAACATAAAAATCAAATGAAATTTTTAACAAAAGTTACATGAATTATGCTGACATAATGTCACTGACAGAAAGCAATTAAAGCTTGGGAATGATAGCAATTTAAATCAATATAAATACCACTTCTGGATAAATACTGGTTGTATTCAAAAGCTACCTTGATCTTTTATGAAATCCACCTATAATTACATGTTAAAGAAATGTGATTGCACCAAGATGTAAAGGAAGGATGTTTAGGGACAATGTACAAGAATATTCATCTATTCATTATCCTAACTAAACACCAGGGAACAATTAACTTACTTTAGAGTGTGACATTATCGCTATTGTCCATTATGGGGATGCAATGTAATGTTATCATTATTATCAATCTTATGAATGTAACAGTCACCATGTAGTTACCTTGGCAGATCATAACAGAAATCATAGCATTCACATGATATTAGATATCTATCTAGTCTTAGGTGTAAGCGAATATTTTGTGGATTGTCATCTTTTATGTAGGTCTGTGCTGTAGTGAAGTACCCTGGTCTGCGTGTAGAGCTATGCTTCAGTGTGAGAGCGACGGGCATTATCAATTATCCACAAACCAAGCGGAAATTGATGAACGACGTGTCTTGAAAGGACGTGACTGAAGTTTGCTGAGACGAGCTCCCCCAAATAGATTTGGGGGATCGCATGTCAGCAGCGGACATAGATACACTCACTGTAGCAGTGGGATGTGTGTCAGATAGAAACTGTATCTACTGTACCTTCCTGGAGGAGTTCATTTTTATTTCCTGCATTCTGATACACTGATAGATGAAAGTCACCATGGAAGAAATCGTGGCTGAAGCCAAATGGAAAAAATCGTGGCTGAAGCCAAATGGAAGACATCGTGGCTGAAGCCAAATGGAAGACATCCATTTTCCCCTGATAAACAGATGGTAATAAAATGCAAATTCCTGCACTTAATTCAGTTCCATTTAACTAACCTGCACGGCTAGTTATAGAAAATAAAATCAGCTTCGGCAGTGTATCTGTAATCATTTTGTGGGCATCAATGTTCCATTTATGTCCACCTGCCATTAACAAAATGGGAAAAAATAAAGCATGCAAATGAGTCCAGAATTTTATTAGTAAAGGCCAAATTCAGTTCAAACCTCTTACGAGGAGGGGAGAGCTTTGCTGTAATTGCTCTGTCTTTGGCATGGCATGATCATCATTATCAAGTGGATGCATACAGACAATTGTCACCTTAACAAGCAGCTATACTCAATAAACCGGCCGCTAAGTGTAGTTGCTTTAACATACAATTTTTTTTTAAATCAGATGTTCCTCTGTATAAACATTCAGAACAAATTTCAGATGTGTTTTGGAGTCTAATAGAAGGATGTAAAAGTAGATGTTTGATATTAATATTCACAAATGAGCCTTTAGGGCTTTAATGCAAAGTCTGGTTCTCTAAACAGTGGATCATGTGGCTGCAACTGAATACGTGCAACACAGAGAGCAGGTCAAGCAGAATGCATAGTGTAGGCAATTTTTTAGTGTGGTGCGATTGGTGCCGAAGCACTTGGTGATTTCAGCATTTCAGAAGCAGCTACCATCCTATGACTTGGAAGCACTACACTGTCAGGAAAATTACCAATTTGTACCTTTGAGACTAATTACTTATCACTGGGGTTGTACCCTCAAGAGTCTGCCAATTGTACCATAGCTGTGGGTAAATGTGCCTTTTAAGGTACAGAAATGGACTCTGAGGAACATTTTTGTACCATTGGGGGGTACATAAATTTTGTTTGTACATTAAAGAATAAAACTGAACCAGGGCGGTACCATTTTTTTCTGACAGTGTACAGTGTCTAAAGTTTACAGATTATGGTAAGATAAACAAAAAAAACACAGTCAGCCAGACGCAATTACGTTGATGCGAACACCTTGTTAATGAGAGAGGGCAGCGGAGAATGGCCAGACATGAAGGACAGAAATATTGCAGAAGTCTGCAGCAAGGCTTCTCTGAAAACAAACCTCGTCTAACCTTGAAGAACTGTACTGTCAGAAAACAGGGTACAGCCCTGGTACAGTTTGGTTTCCCAAGGTACAAACAACAATAATGTACCCCTAATGCACCAGTGGTATAAAAAGTCCATTTCTTGTCCTACTGCTGGGGTGCAATTCGCAGATCCTTGAAGGTGCGGCCCCAGTGACAAGTAATTGTACCGTCAAAGGTACGAATTGGTACTTTCTGACATTATGGAGGCAAAACTAGGTCCCACCTGGTACTAGCAAGATATACGCAATATATATCTTGGCAGATTGGTATCAGCAATATATCTTATTTATATAAGATACCTAATCTTCCAAATGCACATTCTGGTCACAGCTCACAGTTCTATTTTTTCTCCCTCAAATAAACAAGCTTGATTGTATGTAGTAGGGTTGGCAAACATCTCCAAGTTTTGGGGTCCTGCGTGGGGTTTCTTCATGTGTACTTTGTGGATTTTGTGTGGGTACTTTGGTCTCCTTTTGCAGTACAAAGACATAGTGTTGATACTTGGTGCCTCTAATTATGCATGTCAAATGAGGGACTAGCATTTGCCAGGAGTGTACTCCTGCTTTCGCATAGTACAGTATAACTAGATGAAAAAATGGATGAAATGTATATAGTAAGAGCAAAGCAAGATCTCATTTCTCCAAAGGAATGTTGATTTAACAGCTTCATTTATATCCTAGATATAATGTTAGAAGGACAAGAAGAGCTCCATCACCAATCCAGTCCCTACAGTACTTCCCCCACACCCCTAACCGCTACAATCTGTCGCTGCCCAAACACTCTCCACACCTCGCTGGCTGTCTTTACATGTGCTACCACCACTGCTTCAATTTTGGTGTGATTTTCTCAAATAAAATAGGCACCAGATACATAATATTCTTGGGAAGTTTGAAAAAAAAAAAACCCCATCAAATACTTCTGTAGTTACTGTGTTCACAAGCTCAAGTGTCCCTGCAGCCACTATTTCCTTTGTTTACTGCTACCTAGCACTGCTGTTTCAGTTTTGATGTGATTTGTCTTACGACGAAATCAGTTGTAGATCTATGGCGCTATTTTCCTGCCTAATATCAAAAGCGCCACTGTTAAATCTGAGAGCAGGATTTCACATTCACTTGCACAAAACGTGTCTGACGTCTGAGATCAAAAAGGAAAATCAGAGAGCAAAAAGGAGAAATCCAAGCACAAGAGATGAACAGCATTCACAAACGTGTGTAATTTGTGGTGCATCTAGTTTTTTGCAAAAGCAAAGTAATTCAGTGTACAAATCTTTGCTGTTTTTGACCAATCAGCCGTGTTTACAGACATATGTAAATGTAAATGTGGGGTATGTGCCTTTTCAGAACGAGCAGATGAAAGTCTGAAAGCAAACAACACTGCTAGATTTGCGAGAGCACAAGCAAAGTTGAGCACATGCACCCTTCATAAGCAAGAGAAGCATCAATTTTGTACGAGCAGCACATTTGAATGAATGTTTTGACAGATTTGTGCTGAAGCGAAGCAAATTTGAGTGAGACACATTGTGTATGTAAAATCCTGCCCTCAGATTCAAAAATGGCACAATTGACATTAGTTAGGGAAATAACACCAGATCTTCATCCATATAATATTTCAGTGAAGCGGTGATATGATCCATGAAATACTTTTTGAGTTATCACATTCACAGAGTTAAGTGTCTTGTGCAATCACCCTTTCCTTTGCTTCCACTCAGTGGCACCACTTCAATTTTGCGGCGATTTGTATCAAATTATCAGTTCCAGATTTCCACCCATACATTGTGTCTGCAAAGTTTGAAAAAGATCCATCAAATGGTTTTTGAGTTTTCATGTTCACAAGGTCAACATGGTATATACCTCATATTAGGATGCTGTATCTGTTATTGGAAGGTCACTGGCTCAAACCCCATGGTTAACAGTTAGTCCAGGGACTGGCTGACCCAGATTTCTCAACTGTATACTGCTTTGGATAAAAACATATGTTGAATAAAGAAACTTAAAACTTTAAATTAAATAAACCAATGACACCTTGGAAAATGTCTCAGGTGTATGTTTTTTGTACAACATCCTTCACATGATTGGTGTCATATATGGTGATATGAAAAACAGAGAAATAAAACACACTAATCTGTGCATTAAAATAATCATTTGCAGATGAGGATTAATCACTGCAGTCATTAAGCCCCTAATACTACATTAAGCCCCTAATACTACTTTCCACCTAGATTTTGCTGAAGCGTGGCCAGAGATGGAGATTTCAGGTCCAGAGAGTACAAATCCAGACCAAGATTTTTTTTAAACCAACTAGTTGAGTACTCCGTGACTGTGAATCTCTATACTCAGCTACTTGGTTGAAACAAAATCTTGGTCTGGATTTGTACTGTCTGGACCTGAAATCTCCACCTCTGAGTGTGGCTGCAATTCAGCTGCAGGCAGTTTAGAAACTCAGACTGAAAAATTCAAATTCACTAAAAAAAGTAAACGAGCAGAGATGTAATTTTCATTCCAAGTGAATTTAATGAAAATGCCCTAAGAAATTGTTAGAGATATTCACGTTAAGAATCATATCACATAATTATATTATAGATGTAAACACACCACCATAATATCTTAAAGCAAGTGTTTAAAAACACTAACTGTTAGTATATTCTTTTAAAAAATGCAGATGTTTTTTTGGCAAATGTATTTATGGGACAAATGTGCATTTTTAACTCCTACAATCACTGCATCTCTGCCCAGTAGGTCTGCTGGTGTGTTTTGATTATGACAATGACTTTGGTACTTACAGTACAAGCATCATGGGCTTTGCGAGTGGAAAATTAAAATAAAAAAAAAAAACAACATCTTATTTCTTATTATGGTCTCTAGCTATTAATACGTTCCATAACATACATGCATACCGTAGCACCAGCAAAATGGCACTCCATGGCAGAGCCCAGCAAGCACGCCAAGCACGCTCGGACATCGTACATAGCCCTTTGATTTGTTACTGTTAATAATTAGTGTGTTCACAGTTGTAGTGTGTGCCCTTGCCTGTGTCTTGTATGAACCCTGTCCGATCCTCGCATTTCTTTAGCCGTTGTAATGATTACACACTGTATGTTTAACCTACAGTCTGTCAGTGTGTACCCTGCTTCTCCCTGGTCTGGTGTGCTTCTGGTCCTGCTTGCTATAGTCTTTTTTAAGGATTGAATGAAGGGGCATTCTTTTCTCCTTAAAGTGAGTCTCTTCATTTTTTGCTGCCACCGTAATGCCTGAGTCTGCCAGATGTTACACTGGCGTCAGAAGTGGGTTGCCAGAAGCGACCTCACTAGTGGCATAGAAGAGGGCTCTCTGCACTCTATCTGTTGCTGCTGTGGGAAGAAAGGACACGAGACATGCTACTGCCCGGAGGCCGGGGAAGACAGAGAGAGGGAGGGAGGCGCCGTCCCGTCCATGTGAGAAAACCCGGACCCATGCGGCGCGCCCTGAAGCCGCTCCTGCTGTGCTGCCAGCACCCCGTCTGAGTCAGTGTCAGCGCCCGGGGAAGGAGGACGCTCCTGGAGGCTCTGCCTGCTCGCCGGCCAGGGAAGGCTTGCAACTTGCCAGCCATGAGGAGGCAGGGCCACATGTTTGAGGTTCGGCCGCCTCAGGAGCAGCACGAGCTCGACCGGCAGCGGGGGCGGAGCCATCAGGACCAGGAGCTGGCCAGCCGGGATTGCGAGCGTCACCCTCAGAAGCACCTGGCTAAGGCAGCAGAGGCGACAGTATTCAGCTGCCAGACGGTGCTGCTTGGCCGGATTGAGGGACACTTTGGAGACCCAGCTTTCCCAGGAGCGCGGCATGCTGGCAGAGCAAAGGGAGCAGGGAGCGCAGGACCGGCAGTGGCTGGACGAGTCCCTGAAGCAGGGATGGCGCAGGTTAGAGAAGCTGCAGGAGTGGCTGGTGGAATTGGAGCAGTTGGGTGAGGCGTCATCCAAGGCACAGAGCCGGAGGGCCCAGCTGAGAAACCAGCCTGATGGTCAGTAACAGGTCCCCACAAAGCCATGGAGGAAGAAGGACAGAGGCCTGAGGGGACATGCACTGCCAGAGCCTGCTTGCTGCCCAGAGCCCACTAGTAGCCCGGCTTTGCCAGTGGTCCCCAGCTACTCCACGTATATGCTGTCCCTGGAGAGGGAGCACTGCCAGCTGCCATCAGTCCTCAGCGATTACGAACCCTAGTAGATTCTTGCATTCTTTAGCTGCTGTATAAATTACCCACCGCGTACCTTACATTCTGGCATCAGACCTCCCTGTTTTTCCCCGGTATGTCTGGTTCCAGTGCTTATTTGGCTTGTTTGGTGCCTCGAAAGACTGAATACAAGGCCATTCTTTTCCGCCTCAAGCAAATCTCCTTGTATCGTTCCGCTACTGCGATACCTCAGTCTGCCAGACGATACAGTATACTGTATTTTCCTGTACCATATACCAGCATTTTCCTTGATGCCCCATGAGGGAGGGCAGGATCACTATTCACTATTCCTTTGACTAGTTCCTCTCCAGTTCCATTTCCCTTTTCCGAGATTCATCAGATCCTGTGGAGTGGTAATTATGTTACGTACGCATAGTTAGACATAAGTGCAACAAATTGTTTTAATTAAATTGAACTGACAGCTAACTCATTCCTTCTGTTGTAGATGAGGAGTCATGAACTCCATCATGGAAGTAAATTTGGATATTTTTACATGGTTGGTTGCATCATAATTTTTTGAGGTTGCCATCTGTGAGACATCCCCGTGTAAAAAGCAGGCCTTCTTAATGCATGTTATGGGTACTGGACTAGCTATGCATAAAGGGAGGAAAAAGACTGAATTTTCAAACTATGTCTATGCTATAGAAGGAAAGCATTTGGTCATCTAGGGCTAACAGACTCCTTATTTGCTAAAATGTGGGGATTTTTTGTTCTTATGTTTCACAGTAATCGATATGGGCCACGGACATCCAGCAGTAAAAGAGCATTATTTACTTGTAAAAACGTCCCCAAGCAAAACATTTCTGCTGAATATTTTTGCAGATTGGGTGTTCCTTGACCATCATTCAGAAGATACACAGATGGTCACGAACTAGAAAATGAATTATTTTTGTCACTGAAATGTATTTAAGATTCAAGCAATTTATTGTTAAATGTGCAGCACACAATTAAACTCTCATTTTGTTCACTCCAAATAATACAAAAGAGAAAAACAAAAAAAGGATGATAGAATGGTAGACAATGAAACACACACATCAATAACACATTTTACACAGACACACGCACGCACACACACACACCGCACTGGTTGAGGGCCCCTCCCACCATTCACATCCACGGACAATTGGGCGACTCACAATTCACCTTAGCATGTTTCTGGACTGTGGGGATGGGGATCGACCAGCACATGCAGGAGAGAAGTGCACAATGACATGGGGAGAACATGCGTGGAGCTGGGCTGGAGAATCAGACCCTAAACTAACCTCCACACCTCTCTGTTGACCCCCATAAACATACATAAATATGCATTAAAGTACACATATTGGTATTATATTGTATATATCGCTATTATGATTCTTCATTTCCCACAAACCCTTGATTTAGACGTATTTAGTTCTACAGCCATTTTCATCAGTTGTATCAGTTTTAGTTTTAAAATGATTTAGTTTATTAAATTTTCTGAATAGCTTGCATTAAATCACCACTGGATTCAGCATATTGTTGCGCAAATAAAGAACTAAAGAAAACCACCATGCACTGAGAATTTCTTAAATTCTTATATATAATCCAAACAAAACAAAGACACAACTCTGACATCTTTTCTTTTCTAAACATTTTAAGAACTCAATAATTCTTAAGCATATAATTCATAATCCGGGCGTTATGATTCCTTTTTCACCACGTCCACTTCCTTAAAATTAAGGTTTCCTTGTGTTAGTTAATAAAATGAATAATAACAGAGGCACCAACTACGATATACAATGTAAAATTGTATATTATGTTGATGTTTCGTGAAATCATTATTAGCTGATAACTATTCATCCATTGCACGATATACTGTCGTTTTTCATTTTTTTTTTATTGCTAAAGTATCCTTCCTACACTCAGTTATTATAATTTTCCAGAAAATTCAGATACATTTTATTCAGCCTATTATACGTTAAATATAGCAATGCTGAAGCAGTTTACCATTCAAGTTACAGAATAATGACTATATACCGTATGGTTCTCTGTAGCATACTAAACAACTAAAAGAGTTTGTTTTATTGTTTTTCATTCCTTTTTACTCTATAGTGAATTCTAAATGCTCTGGCAAAAAACTCTAATTAGAACTTCAAAAATATTATCACCATGAAGCATTTGGCTTGTCCCCTTGGGCTTCTGCTTAGGTGTTGCACGGATGTATAGTTACTGGTCCTTCTTACTTACATAGCACTGAAAGTTGGGGCTCATTAGCACATATAAGTTGAAGTGGATTCCACTTGCAGGAAATTTGTTGTAATTTGCCAATAATAATGATAAAACGAACACGGCGGAGTCATCGATTACAACATAGCAGATTAACAAATCCGCTGGCGAGCTGTTATATGCGGTCTATCCTTGTTCTCGGTGTTTAAATTTAGACTGGAAGGTCCGGCTCAGTCTATCGCAGTCAGCGCTGCTGACGCGAACATCAAGCTGCTGTCCAAATGTCTTCTACAAGCCTCCGTAATTAGGCGCAGTGCAGAAATGCAGCGATGGGGCTCCTCTGTACGTCCCTGGCTGACCCAGCGAAGGACCTCGCTCCGAATTAAGCTCACTCAGCTAGCACATCCTTCTGATCATTCGACAATGAAGGAGTTTAGCCAGTTGGCCTCAAACTCCCTAGGTTTTTTTTCTTTTTCCCCCTGTCCTCATTGGGAGTTTCTGTTTCCTCTCTCATGCCACCCCTAGGCATTTTCACAGTGAGTAATACTATTGTACCATATCAATTGCTTTTGAATGTATCAGTAATGCTTTTACTCTAATTGCATCTTATATTAAGCACAATGGGACAGCTGTGTGAGACAAATGTCATGCAAATATTAAATAATCGGAAGATTACCTGAACTGGCATATTTTTCAGGTGATATTTGTGTAGGAAAACTATACCAGTCATTTATAATAGCCCTTTTCAAGGCAATAATGGAAACAGAGTCTGCATTATTGTTATTCAGATCAATGAGGAGTTCCATAACATTTAAGACTTTTAGCTGAGACAGACCCCGAATATAAACAAACTAGGAGAAAATGTGCTGAGGTTTCAGTGAGTAAATGAAACCTTCCTTTCCAGTGTAGGCAATATTCAGATGACCCATCGATTTTCAAATCATAGCATTTGCTGGTGACTGATTTGTCAGGGACGGCCATGAGAAATTGTCACCTGTGGAAAAGACGGACAAGCAAAAATGCTGCCAGAAGCAGTGTTAATGCCCTCCGTGGAGATACACGGAAATGTGCCGCGATGGTAACACACAGACCTGGTTTGGCTAAAGTGAAGAAATTATTCAGCCTAGCAATATTTGTCTTATTTCCAGACAATAAAGGGATTTTAAATTTTCAAGTGAGTGCAAATGATGCAGGGAAATCAAGTTGCCATTAGTGCTTTTCTCTGGAGATTTATTATTAAATCCCATTTGCTTCGACAAACTGACTAGAGCAAACTACTGTATAGGTAATGCTATGCCACAGGTAGGACTGAGGGGAAAGACCTGTTGTTGATAATCTGTGTTGACGTTTCAGCGGGAAATGGGTGTAAAACAGAGCCTGTATGGTTTTATCTTACTTTCATAAAAATAACGTTCTGTTATTTATAGAGGTCAGTAGGGATGCAGAAAAGTAATTATTAATGTCAGGCTTGTGATGAATGTGCTTGATTTTAAAAGAAGCCTGGGAGGCAGAAATGACTGACTGAAACAGGATAATGCACTGAACAGGATAACGCACTGAACAGGATAACGCACTGAACTTTCTGTAGTTTGAGGGACAAATTCTGTCGTAAGTGCTCAGCCTTTTTCTCGTCTATCCTAAGTAGGCTAATACTGTCCCCCTTTGGGAAGTTAGTACTCAAGTGGTTTTAATTTTGTAGGAATAGTTTGATAAGAAGTCATGGTAAGAAGTACTGAAGATGTCACAGAAGGGTAGCAGAAGTGGGGTATAAGACAATTTATTCGGATGGAAATCGTAGCGGAGCTGTCTGTTGTATTGCTTACAATACACACAAGTGGCATTGTGTATTCCATAATGTAATGTATACTAAAGCTGTTCCATATTTTTTATTTATTTGTGGTTTTCGCTTTCAGGGGAAGGAACATAGGGTACAATAAGTTGCATAATGAATTTGGTTGCGTACAATAAATTACCTCAACTAATTGTCTGACATTTAAACTGCTGAGTTACACTTGGAACTCTCTATACTTACTGCCTTGCATCCTGGGGAAAAAAAACACAAAAAAGTCTTCATGGTGTGGTTTATTCTTCTTCATTGTGTACTAATGTTATCAAGAATAATGTCCTAACGAATTTGAAGCTTAGTTATGCCTAAACAGCCAGATGCTCTAAGGCAGATGTTCTTGAAAGCCAGACATACATATTGGTTTATTGAAATTTAATCTAAAAACTTATAATAGATAAATGACTAAATCAGCAAACAAACAGATAAATAAATACATCAATAAATTCCTCCTGAACATGCAGAGGGCTATGTAAATCTCAATGTGGTATGGTGTCCAGTTAAGGAGAGACTTGATAATATTCCCCAGAGTTAACTAAATTCTCCAGGTCTAATCTAAGATTTGTAACATTTTCATCGTCTGACTGCATATGTTAAATGTGCCTTAAATTCAAAGCTAAGGCTCCGAGCTTTGGGGCTTTACTTTTGAAGACAGGAAATTGTCCTCAAGAGACCTGAGCTAACACATTTACTTGATTTTAGGCAAGTTAATCCTAATTCAGTGTTTTATCCTCTGACATCTCTGCTTTGCCAGTGTACAACGTAGGTGAGTCAGGGGCCAGCTCTATATTTAACTCGGTGCTTTGCACAGGGGACTGAGGTTACGCAAGGGGGCAGTGGTATAGGCCTGGCTGATGGCTGCTCTTTCCAATAGCGCGCTCTAACAGGGTATAGAGAAGCAGAACGGTGGACCGGCTCCTCAAAACCAAAGGTTCATTGCCTTGTGTAAAATATTATCTTTAACTGCTGATGAATTTGACCTCAACTCCCATTTTTAGAATATTCTTATTTTCTAGCGACTGAAAGATGGTGAAACAGATGAGACGTCTTTTCGTAAGTATATCCTTACATCGGCAGCACCTCACCTTGCATTGTTCCACGCAGTACTGTAACTAGAATAAAGATACAGCAGCGATGTGAAATTTAAATTTTGCCGTAAAAGTACATTGTCGTTGCTCTGCAATCAGGGATGACCAGAGTACGATATGCAGATGGTTGCCAGTGGAAAAAGGGATTACATGTTGCCTTTATTATTCTTCTACCGATGGCTGCTGTCAGCCAATAAGGGAACACCTGAGACTGAGAAGAAAGCGAGAAAATAAATCTATTGCTTGGTAGCTAAGGACAGTTCTCTGTCTATTACAACCAATATGTGCCACTTAGCATCCAATTTACACCCCATCTGTGATCCATTTATGTCGCAAGCATTAGATTGAGCCCTCATAAATCACATCGTTTGTCTATAACATTAAGATGGAAATTTAAGCAGTACACTCATTATCACGACAGCAAGTGCCATTACTTCCCTTATCTACATGCCCCATTCCTTTAAAGAAATACATACAAAATATCTTATCTATGTGTAAGATATACATGCACCAAGTACATTGAACTGCAGATTATACCAAAAAGGATCTCTCCCTCATTAGATGCTAATTTTGATATTTAAAGGTTAAAAGGGTTAATACAATTATACTTGACGTCACATGAGAATCCACGGTAATGGAATTCTGAAAATGAACTGGTTTAGTTTGATTTGGGGTCATTGACAGATGATGTTTGCTGTAATACACCCCCACAGCGCTGAAAGCGTATAGTGACTGCTGGCAAAGAGAAGTGTTTCTTCAAAGAGCAACCTCCGATCCCCGCCGTCATTCAATTTGCAGCTTTAGGGCCTGGGAGAAATGGGAATTATGCGTATCTCATTTCTTGGCTGTTTAAAACCTATACAGCATATATGAGATGTAATATACCCTTCCTATGGCTTGAAGGAAGGCATTCCTTGGTATATTAATAATAAGAACAATATTGCCTGTGTTTTGTGTTACGGACACACAGACATACCCATGAAACATGATCTGAAATGAAGACAAAACAGAAACTTAATGTTAGAACACAATGAAATTGGTGTAAACAGCGTTTTGGTGAAAATAGCAGGCTTCCATTGCGTGGTAAAAACACGACTGCCACATAAGACAACATACCATTAGGTAAAGCTTACTTTGTCTTAAATTACATCTATGTTGTGTCTGCTTGTTTTTCATTAGTCCAGCTGATTTGATTTTGCGTGGATGGATGATTCACGCCTGAGCCTGGAATTATACAAACCCAGCAGTACAAAAACATTCTGCTGTATTTTCAGCCTAATTCATTTTCAGTGACATTTTATCATTCTGTCCAACTAGTGTACTAAACAATATACATGCTCAAAAACTGGCATTATTACAAATTTTCATAATTGTGCAGTTTCACACATAAAACAAATATAAATACATAAACCTGCTTTTAATGTATTTTTCTGTATTTTAGCTGTTATTCACTTTATAGTTAAAAGGCCTCAAGGCAAATCATCCATATCGAATATGACAATAACCAAGAGGGTTCAACAAACTCAGAATTTTCCCAAATATTATTAATTAATTTATTATTAATATTAACTTTATTACAAATACAAATTATTATTAATATTAACTTAAAAGAATTTTAAAATAGCCTCCTTTTGCTTCAATGACAGCATTGCTAACATTTGCCATTCTTTCCACTGGCTTCCCATGTAGCCCACCTGCGATGATTCTCCAACAGTCCTGAAGGAGTTTCCACAAGATCTGGGCACAGGTTGGCTACCTTGCTCTTTCTCTTTGATCCAACTGATCCCAAACCAGCTCTTTAGGGTTTAGGCCAGGGGGTGGTGGCGGTCCAGGTCATCTGTCACAGCACTCAGTTTCTTTCCTTGTTCAAATGATAATACTACATAACTTGAAGTGTATTTAGGGTCATCATATAGTTGAAAAACAAATGATTTTCAGTAGGTATGTACAGACTTGTGGCTGGAACTGTATAATACAGTGACAGGCTGTTTTTAAGCTTTGGTTAGAAATCAGCTTAACTCTAAATGTCTAGCACCCACCAGAGAGTTTCTGCTCTTTTTAGAGGATTATACAGCAAAAATGATTCAAGCCATATGTACATGGACTAAAGCCATTGTCCTCGATGATTAATTGCATTGATTCATTCCACCTGTTCAAAATGATCCATCTATCTATCTATCTATCTATCTATCTATCTATCTATCTATCTATCTATCTATCTAATCTCGCTCATGGGAGTTTGACTTGCACAAAAATGTTCTGAGGCCAGAAGGAAAAATAACTTTAATAAATAACAGATTGTAGAGGTGGGTCCAAGCAACTAGAGGAGGTGAGATCAACCAATTAAATGCCTTAGTCCTGTCTTCTCTAGTTGTGACATGTGTGGCAAGCTGTTGTGAATGTTTAATTAGTGTGTAGCGGCCAGCGTGCTTTTCTATGCTTGCTGGGGAAGTGCCTTCAGTTCAGGAGATGCCATACGCCTGATCAAACTCATCCGGAAGGTCAGCTCTGTCACAGCACTGACTCTGAACAGACTCATCCGGAAGGTCAGCTCTGTCACAGCACTGACCCTGAACAGACTCAT
>JAODKF010000002.1:8369152-8381610 GCA_026779585.1 Mormyrus proboscirostris
GAACAGACTCATCAGGAAGGCCAGCTCAATCATAGCACTGACCCTGAACAGACTCATCAGGAAGGCCAGCTCAATCACAGCACTGACCCTGGACCTACTAGAGAGAGTAGCAGAGAAGAGAAGAGTCAAACTGGATATTATCAACAATTCTGCCCATTGTCTTCAGGCTGCGCTATCCTGGAGCACATTCCTACCTGCTGCCATCAGTCACCACAGCGCCTCCTGCTGATGTGCTTCTCCCCGTCCACAGCCATAACACATCAGTCCTGTTTTGGTACAGTATAATCTGGTTCTTCATCTTCTAACTGAATGTAAATCATTTAGACGTAATTATCATTCTTATGTTTACATATTTATTTTTATTATCACATTCGGTTTTTCCAGAATATTTTATTTATTTGTGTACTGAGTGCACTTTTAAAATCAGTTGACATTTCCTTCACTTTATTTACACTATGTGTACTGTTTTTCCACCTTGTTTGTTTGGCACTGCATGTGTTTGTCAGTGCACTGTGTTTTTGCTGCTGTATGCACTAGAATTCCCCACAAGGGATCAATAAAGTCCATCTTAATCTTAATATCTATTGAAAGCTGAGTGAATTTATCAAGTGGTAGATACGTAGCAATGCAACTAAAAAAGAGAAAGAATGTGAGAAAAGGATTTGTACAATACTTGACATAAACAATGGCATATTCATGGTTTTCAGTAGTGGCCAGATGCTGTACTGTATCTATTCTCTCAACGAGGCGTGCAGTTTCACGTAAAACAAGTGTAAAAAAAGTTCTAATCCAGGTTCCATGACAATTAGCAGAAATTGTTTGTAAAGAAACACGCAGAACACTATCCAACAGGGAAGAGTTACATATCTGATAGTGTGTCATGAAGATGAGATTAAAAGTAACCCCATGGAGTCGGGCGCACAGCAGCAAGTTACATAAACAGACAAACAAACATGCAGTACAGTGCAAAGAGTGTGCATGTGCAGACAGAAGAATTATAAAACGGGCTAATCTATTAGGATCCGCACATAGTGTAGCCATATCAGTAGGTTGCACGTGTCAGTTAGAGCTGTATTTTGACAGTAAAATAATTACATAGGCTTAGGAATGCGTAAATAAGTCATTCGATGTGACGTAAATTTGAAATATTGTTCAAACAAAAAGATTCTATTATCTTGATTCCATAGCGTACTGAACATGCTAAAGGAAAGGTATCATGCAGTTTGGAACATTTTATATTTACATATTTGAAAATGTTCTTCAAATATATCGCATGATGTACATCGGATTCAAATGGAAACACATTTTGAATAGGATAACTAACAGAATACTAACAGGACAACTGAAAATGTATGTTTCCATTATAGCGAATACATACTGGATGTTATGCCAGTCTGTTACAGTGTATGGGTAAGCTCGCACCAGTATACATGGGTAACTTACAGAAGCCATTTAAACTAAGTGTGTGTCTTTGGTTTGTGGTAGGAAACATCTCCAGGTGTTATTTGGACCTCCAACCCTGGAGATGGGAGGCAAACTTGCCGCCCACTGAGACACTGTGCCATAGGATCTGGCATGTGCTGAATTATATTTATTAAATATTGTATATAAGCATACTGATATAAAAACAGTATGTATAAACTGTTCAGTGTTAAAACTCTTAATGTTTCTGTGTTTGGCTCACTTCAAATATCAATACAGTACAGGTACATTTATGACCTATATGCACAACAAGTCATTCTGCCAAAGCACACAACACATACCCTAACTTGTTTGACACATTAATTTGACTACATTTCTGAATTAAGATGAGTATATTGCTGATTTAAAATTTGTCATGATTAAACTTTTATGAGTCAGGTCAAACACCCATCAAATTTCTCAACAGAAATAAACAGCCAATGGGCTTGAGCTTATACTTCTCCCGTTGTTTCGGGACAGTGTCTGACTCTGAGTGCCCTTGATTATTAAGTCGCCAGTTCATATCCCGTGATTGGCTGAGTGATGTGATGTCACCACTGGACCCTTGAACAAGCCCTCAAAACATAGCTGCTCCAGGAACTGGCTGACTCCTCATTCTCAAACATACATCGATTTAGGTAAAAGTACTTAATAATAATAATAATAATCCCGCATTTGCAAGTTGGCATCGTAAATCCTTGATCATTCCAAAAATCCAAAATAAAAATACACGTGGCCATGGAATATTGATCAATTCACATAGACGTCTTTTTATCTGATCAGTTATTTGGAATAAGATTTAATCCATGACGTTTTATAGGTCAGTGCATATTACATCTATGCTTTGTACTTATAAAGAAATAGTTTGGGAACGCTTATATAAGCATTTAGTACACGTTAGAAGATCTACAGTGCAGTTCTAGAAAGTGCAGTTCTAGAAAGTGCAACCTATCACCGTGTGGTTAATTCTGTAGTGAAAAGGGCCTCTTTTTTCCGGCCGTTTAGACTCGGCCTTGTCAGGCAGCCTGGTAATGTGGATATGACCTAAACTGAACGCCGGGTTTAAAATTAGGTAAGATGCTTTTCTGTCTTTGGCCGCCATCCCTGCCAGGACCAAGATCCTGAATTAAGGTCTTGAACACAACCCCTAATCAATGGGCAGTGCACAAAGGTCGGAAGAGGTGATCCGTGAACATCGTGGCAGGTCAAAAGATGCGTACCTGCATTCTTCATGCGCCATGAGGCATCAGCAGCTAAATGGCGGCAACCTTGCCTGGATGAGGAATGCACTTTTTAGCACTTTCTTAAATCATTATTGTACTGACAGAAGCTAAAAACCCACTTGTAAAGAACGGATTATCAGTTTTTCTTAATGAGATGCCATGGGGCAGATGTTCACGAAACGCAGTTCAAACAGTCATGCACTGGGAAGCACCGACGTGCCCCATTACTTTAATATCAGCTTTCTGTTCATGCAGTCCACACAACTGTACAGAAATGCTTGAAATAATTACACTGTATGTTATCCATCCATGCATGCCGTTTCAGGACAGGGTCACAGTGAGCCTTAAGCCTGTTAGCATAGGCTGCTAGCCAGGTGACATCCTGGAGGGAACAGATTATACACGATCCGTAATAACGTAATAACTCTCCGTACAGTACATGAGGAAAAGGTAAAGTATTTACTTTAGTAGCATTGGAGGTTAAAGTAAATATATATATTTTATTTTTTCCCCCATGTTTTTTTTCTAATAGGCTGTATGATGGTTTGGCTTTGAAATTCTGTCATTATGAATAGTTTGCCAAATTAATGATACAAAAAAAACTTTATAGTACTACAATGAAACCACGGTCCCCTTACTGGTACCACAGCCAGTGTTGTGCTCAGTGATTGCATGACCAGAGTCCCGAGTCAGAGTCAGCCATTGGCCAGCAGCATCTGGCAGGGCAGAGGCCAGTAGCACTGCTTACCCACAATCCCGCCTCTGCACCGTGTCTGGAGTCTGTGTTCTCTGTCTGGACACTCTAATTGGTGTTTCAAATTGCCATCGTGTGTGCCCTGCAATGGACTGGCGTCCCATATATGGTGAACCCCAGCCTTGTGTCCTGTGCTATAATAAACAGTATCATTACAGTATATACAGAAATGTCAGTAATGAAAAGAAACAGTGACAATACTGATTGTAATAAAATAAGAGTTTTGTTATGACCATGCTTACTTTGCACTGACTCTGTATGGGGCAAACATTATAGCATTTTTCCAATTCATCGCAATTTTTTTTTCCTTCTTGTTAGTATTGTGGTTTTGCTTTAGTAGTAGTAGTATCTTAAATAGCACGTCTCATGTATTACAAATGATTATGTACCTCTGAGTTGGAACATGTACCTCTGAGTTGTGAAACATTTGATAATTTATTTTACCCTAATTAATTCATATCACAATAATGAATATGGCGTTGGGAAGCCTGTAGGATGAACCAGACAGAAGACACCTGTGTGAGTGTGTGTGAGTGTGTGTGTGTGTGTGTGTGTGCATAGTTGCCAGGAGTTGACAGCAATTTGACAGTGCCTAATAATTAATTTGCAAATGACTCTCATTTATTAAAAGGACATACCGCAGTATTACCTGATAAGGCATCATACTCAATTCAACATGGGTAGACAGGATGAAAGAGAATTTGCGTATGTGTATGAACTGAAGAGCATGGAGGTCAATAAAAATCGGTGTGCTGTCCACCTGCATCCATTTGCCAGTGGCGTGACCTGAAGATCACCAAGGCCGACGTCTTCACCCTGCTCTTGTCGGAGCAGCAGGTGCATAACCAGCTGTCACTGTCTTGGGGACGGTGACATGTTGCACTTGAAGGTTATCAGTGACATGGGGAAGATGCTAAGTCAGTCACTGGTGCTGGGAAAAACAGCACAGTCAAGGTTAACTGTTTCAAAGAGCTACATTAACTGTTATAGAGGGACAGCTCGACTTTATCAACAGGATATTTTGCTCAAAATATAATTTTAATGAGGGTAAATGTGCACTAATTCTGCAACAAGTGAGAGATTGTAGTACTGATTCAGTTTTGGATATTACAGCATAACAAACTAATGCAGAGGAATTAACCAAATATTAACAGTATTTTGAGGATTCAACAAAAAGATAAACAGCCCTGTTGACAAGGTCTGTAGTTCATGACCAAAACTGCTATTGTGTTTTTTTGTACATCATTTTGGCTCAGTGAGCATTATTGATTTAATACACAATTAAATAAATCAACAAAACTGAAAATAGTCATTATTTATCCATATGAGATTTAGAATACAGTACTTGTTGGAAGTGGATATAAATGAATAGCTCATAGCTTTGCTATACTTCAGCATTATCTGTTGATCCTGTATATTAAATGCTGCAGTTGTTGTTGCAGCCAAGGAACAAAACAGTAAAATTTCCATTTAGAGGTCAGATCACTCTCTGGGTCTGTACAGAATGCATTTCTCTGTAGATCTACCCTATTGGCTCTCCCATCTCCTATTTACCTAGCGACCTGCCTCTGAGGCATTGGATTGGCATGGCTACACATACTCTCACAGGAAAACGGCTTGCAGTTTGTTGTTCTTTGTTAACTACATTTATTTTGCTATGCTTATCTTAATCTTACAGTATTTTCCGACAAGGTCTGAAATCACCTCAATGTACGTATAGATCTTGGATTTCAGCTAAAAGCACTGATTTAGCTTTTTCGTTACCAAATGAGAGACACCAGACTGAAGACTCTGGTCTAATATGTGATTTGATTTCTTGAAGTGGCCCTAGTACGTGATATTATAATCTGTTTCTGCTCTGTATACACACCAAGATATAAGATATACGTTATTTACCCTAGGGGGAAACGGCGAGGTACATGGACAATGTACAGATAAGCATATAGCACAAAACACGGTACACAGACAGAACATAGCGCAAAAAAGTGGAGCATGTGCAACATAAATGTAGCAATTATTACGATCTACTAAATGAATCTACAATCATGAAAATGAAATAGATAGGATCTAGCATTCATTTGTCCTGCTGTAGGGGAAGCCAGAGCCCATGCCAGACGACACAGGGCAGAAACCAAAACCAGGCCATCACACATCTCACACACACACACACACACACACACACACACCCTTACCCAGCCCTAACCGTACCCATACAGTAAGTAACCAAACAAAATACAAGTCTAGTTTTTTGATTGCACAGACTTTTATAAGAATCAGTGTCAATATTACTTATTAATTTTAGGTTTATATACTAAATAGCAGTTCTAATATGCATTGTGGCATTTAATTTAACACATTCAAAACTATACAAAACACAAATAATGTAAAATCACATATCAACAATCACCTTAGATGAAAAATACAGACCAAGTAACACAGGCGTAATTTAATAAAGACATAATAGAATTAATTTGTGTGAAGAGACGGGTCCCTGGCCAGTGCTGACAATCTGGCTAAATTTGGCACGGTTTCCATAGTCACTGACTTTTAATGACATTTCATAACAAGGGGCTATTTAGCAGTTTTAAGTACTGTAGGGCTACATTATTGCATTTTTTCGCAAACACAAGCTATAATTCTCTCCCAATAGGCTAAACTAGGGGAAGCAAACCTGATCCCTGCAAGGCCACTCCGGGTTTTTGGGATGACCTCTCAATCAGCCAACAACAGTGGGTCCCCAGGACTGGAGTTGAGAATCATTGCTGTATTATTGGCTGATTGAGAGGCCATCCCAAAAACCTGCACTGGCACTCCATGGATTCGGTTTGTCATCCTTGGGCTAAACTGTCCTGCAATTTGTTGTTTCTATATACACATCTTATATATATTGTGTACAGTATATATATAATGTATATTGTTCTGACTAGTCTTTGATGAACAAAGTGTTACAATTTATCAATCTTTTGTGTAAACTCACACTTAATCATTTGATAATGAAATCATCCTTCGATCACTTACATACATTTTACGTACAAAGTTTTATTCGATTTTTTTTATTTCTATATTACCAAACAGACTTTCTGTTGAGATTTTTGTGAAAATGATTGCACAAGTACGTCAACATAGATGTGGTGTTACAGATGCATACAGCTGGGTTTGGAAATGATAAAATATAACAATTATCTATACATTGAGCCATTCTTAGGGTGGTGCAACCATTGTGGCTCTACAGGGGTCCAACCTTTTAGCAGCACCACTCAAAAGGGAAGATAATGACATGCTAAATAACAATAGGTTATTAAATTTTGCTTTTTATTCATTGTATCCAGCCACAGTCCATCGGAATACATCATTTTTGCTAAAGATAAGGGCTGTAATAGTACACATATCCGTCGTATATGTTTGCTACATCATTTTCAGTTTGATATACACAATCGATAAGGGCATAACCTAAATTCACAAGTAGTTGTTCAACACGGAAACATTATGCTAATTGAATGAGTTGGTTACATAGGTTTGGGAACATTTTCGTTTCCTAGTAAAGCACCACCAGCACTTGAGATTTATTTTTAATTTTGAGTGTTTGGTATTTTGTGTGTAATTAAGTTTCCTCTGTCTGTAAGCCACATTGCAGACTATGCATGTCCTGATGTAAAATAGGAGTGTTTTTTGCTGCAGATAAGTGCCCATACTTGGACATAGTGAATACACTATTTAGTTCATTATGATATATTTTTTGTATATTTCTTTTTGTTTGTGTCTCTAAGGTTTTGTTATTCAGACACATCAACGGACGCATTGCCTTTGGTTTGCAACTCATTGTTTTTGTAGTTTGAATAATAAATCATTTCAAAACAAATTCTTTTTTTCCCTGCTGTACCAAACTTGCACCGAACTGTGAATGTAAACCAAGGATTGTACCAAATTTTCTGTATTGTTATACCCCTATTAAATATACAGTGGAAATACAGTTAATTCATTTTGACCGATGCTGATGCCAACATACATAAACACCTTTGGGTTCTTAGCTTTATTGAAGATGACTGAACTACAGGCTGCAGACAGGTATACGTTTTTTTTAACAACTTTTTAGAAAGTATCCGTACTGTTCAGGATGGCGACTATTAGGATGCATCATTAAATTGGCAGTGTTAACATGTCGCCTTATCAGCTCGGCTCATCGGCAGAAATTTTCATATCTGCTGACGCTGATGATGAACTGTATAAGCTTTTACTGCCGAAGTTGTACCAATATCGTTGTACATTCCTAATCTGAATTACAATGACCAGCCAGAAGCAGACACAATGATTTACATTACTGGCTTTATGTTGGTGTCAGGTGGGGCCCTGAATAAGTCAGGTTGCCGAGACGTTACCCCTCCCCTCCATCAGAGAAGGGTCTGCCAATACTCATTCTGTGTTTTATGTGTACTGTCCCTTTATCTCTTTTTGACAGTATTTACAGTAGTGTGTTCTTTCAAATGAGCCATACATGTAACGGCATATTTCAAATACAGGGACCTGGATGAGCTGTGCCACAGCAACTTTCATTGCTGGAGTGAAGTTTTTAGAATGATTTTCCTAAGGTTTTTAGTGCTTTGAGAAAGGATCGTTATACTGTATGGGGAAACGCTTAACTATATGAGGAATCTGTGAAACAAGACCATAGTTTTGGACTCTATATTCCAAGACGTTCTATGTTGGTATCCTAGCAGACTTTCACAACTGACATTTCCGAATAGCAGGATAGCTGTAGAAAGTATGCCTCAGGCAAGACAAAAAAAAAATATATATACCCTTCTGACATTTTTTCCCCTGACAAACATTTATTATCAGTATGTTACCCAGAAGTTTTCTTAATCAAAAACAAAACAAACAGTATCGTATAGAATAAAAAAAGAAAAAAACAGAAGGAAAAAAATAGGTTTTGCTTGCACTAAGCACACAAGTACTTACTGGGGGATAGAGACTATTGTAGTGTTAATGTGAAGCATTTACAATGGTTAGTTTCAGCTGCACTAAATATTTCAGAACAACATGCCGCAACTGAGCTTTTGTTGAAGTAACTGATGCTCCTGCTGTCTCAAATGTGGCGTTAAGTTGTTCAAAGCATTAAAGGGTTTGTAGTTATAGGTGCAACTGAAAGGCAGAACTCTACTTATGGTTTTCCTACCTTGTTATGTCACAGTGTCCACTATTAAGGGGAGCCAAACTCACTTTTTATTTATGTATTTTTTATATAATGTACACCCTTCAGTCTAAGATAGATCCTTGTGACTGATTTCAGTCAAAGATAAACCCTTGTGACTGTGAAGATTTTTACATGTTCCTCTCCCTGTTATATAAACTACAGCTTGGCATCTGTTGTAGCTTGTGGTGTCAACAGAATTCTGCTACTAATTTGCATACACGCGACAGACAGTGACAGTGTGACTGACTCTGATTGTGAGACAATCCCTAAAAGATAGAATTATTCTCTTTGATTAATGGTGGATTAGTTATAGTAGGCTATTGCACACTTAATGCCTTTATAGGAATTGTGATTGTACTGAATGCTGTAAGAATTCTACAGAAAATGTGTAATATACTGTACTATACTACAGAAAACTATTGAATATTACAGGTCTCTTACAGACAGTCCCTGGGTTAAAGATGTCTGACTTATAGACAATGCTTACTTATGAACTGACATAAAACCTATTATAGTAAACATTTGAGCTAAATACAATGGTTCAAAATAATGAACACATGTACTACTTTGTAATATCTCATGAAAACATTGCACGACACCTGCTGTTAGTTGACTCAAGGTACAGTACATTAAATAACTATGTACCTGTTCTGACTTAATAAATATATAAAAAATACTAAGACAAATATTTGACTGACTGATGCTAAATAAAAACTGTACGTACCTGTTCCGACTCACCTACAAATTCATCTTAAAGACAGACTTAGGGAACGGATCTTATTCATAACCAGGCATCTGCCTGAGTGTGATATTTATGTGTAATATTCCATAACTGACCCAATTTACTATAGGATTCTTAAAGCAATTCATGTAGTATTATTTAATTAAGATTATCATGATATTTATTTATAACACTGTGCATTGTTCTTCTTCTTTGTAAGGGTAGCTGTACTGTGGTCTAATTATTTTTCATGAAGCAACCTTCTGTATACTATTTGCATCCTAAGACAACAGAAGTTGTAGGACATTTCTAGCCGTAGCTATGTATGCTAATACCATTGTGAAGGACGTCACACGTTCATCTTCTGCTGATGTATAACAGATGCTGTCATTTAACTGCAGTGTTCAATGCCATGCAGACACATTCAGTTCAGCTAGAAAAAAAATGCCAAACATCTGCAGCGGTGCAAGGTGAAATCCCTCAGGTGTAAAAATGTGTTGCCATTTATTCCACTTCCCTATCAACTCTAAGCTACTGCAAACACAAAAGAAGGAGTGGGAATCAATACTGGGGCTTACATTACTCCTGTCGCTGGAGAATATAATATATAAAGATACTCTGTGTATGTCTCCCCCTTGAGGGGGAGGCATATTTCTTTTTTTTAAGACAAGATACTTTCATTTACTACAATTACTAATAATAATTTCATTTACTACAATTACTAATAATTGTTTCATCTTTAAATGAAGTCCACGATGCTCTTTATTTTATTTAGCATTTTATGCACCATGATACGCATAATACTGTAGCATCCCAATCCCAGATAGTTGTTCTAGTTTTATTGTAAATTAATCCCTGTTGTTTTTTTTCCCTGGGGGGTAGAGTGTGATTGTGGGGGACTGTGGGAGCCTGCAGCTAGCAGTTTAGGGCTGCCCAAAGAGGGAAACTATATAAGGGGGAGTTTGGCGGAATTCTGTCTCTCTGACCTCTCTGTCGGAGCAATTAAGGTGCAGTAACAAGTGCTTCTTTTAAGGCGTGAGACCAATTGCGACCAATAACAGCAAGAATCGAACGACTGGTGAAACAGGACGGTAATTCAGGTTTATTCCCCCCTGTTTTTGTAGTGAAATGCTGTACAGAAATCCACATTTACGATAATTCCATTTGCATTTTGTTGTATTTTAGTCCTGGTACTTGGGATTCAATTTTGAGACTGAATTCCTCAATACTACCCGTCCCCAGGATCCTCCCCCTTCAGTGCTGCCACTGCGGCAGCCATTCAGATCCAGCTCTTCTGATGCTGACGTTGACGGCGTTCCACAGCAGCAGAAGACTGCTGAAACAATGCATTGGTGTTTCAGTGGAGCCAGTCAGTCCAGTGGCGCATGGAATCATAGCTATGGAGTATCTCAATCTACTGAGCCGGCTGTCATTCAAGCTGCATGAGGCTGAACAGCCATATAAAGGATGCATAGTCTGCAGGAGGAAGTGCCTGCCATCCAGGCAGGGATGGAAGTGGTTTCAGACGTGGACCATGTCTGGTAGATCAATGCATGTGACACGATAGTTGTGCTCAAGATGGTCAAGAAGCCTCTTACACATCGCATGCCCACACTATTAGCACTTGTGACCGTGATGAATGGCCTTTGGCTTTTGGGTTTTTATGCCAGGACAGCAGCCTCAATGTCAGCAGCCTGAAGGTGATTGAAGGCTGCAGCACATACATCATTCCACTCGAATGAGTTTCCCTTCTCAATCAGTGGATGAAGTGGGCTTGCGATGGTGGCAAAGTCCTCGATGGAGTATAACACAATGCCAATCCCAAGAAACTTTGCAGTTAGGTGACATCATGAGGAGCAAGCCAGCCGCAGACAGTAACTGCCTTTGCTGGGCCAATTGCCATGTCTTTTGTCTTTCTGGTGCTTACCATATGACCCCGAAACAATGTGTTGTGCTACCAAAAGAACATAGGGCCAGATTGGGGGGCTTTTTCAAGCTGGGTCTAAGCCAGATCAACCTAGACCAGCGTTTCCCATCCCAGTCCTTGGGGAGCCCCGGACAGTCCTCGTTTCTGCTCCCTCCCAGCTCCCAGTCAATCAGAAACACAAAATACCTGGTACAGATGTACTGGGAGCTGAGAGGAAGCAAAAATGTGGACTGTCGGGGGTTCCCCGAGGACTGTGATGGGAAACACTAACCCAGAAATTCGAGGGTGTATGAAACAATGTATGGAGTCAAAGCACAGCTTTGTATTTTTCAATACGGGACAAAAAAAATAAAGTGACCAATCTGAGATCAATTTATGGTGAAAATTGTTTATATACAGATAGATAAGATAATTAACACTCACACAATCATGCCTTCTAATGATATTTGAACTCTTTCCACTGCTGTTATACATCTTTTCACACTGGTTAAGTGTGCAGAAGGCATGGAATTAGTCTTTCCTACTCTGTGGACCACTCTGAAGTTTTTCCGTTTAGGCATTTTGAATGTGAGCATCCACTGTGATAATTTTATCTGCTCAACCATTAATGAATTAACCTTTTTCACAGTGAGTCCAGAGGCGATGTGTTGTTCACCATTGAAACACAAGATCATTTTTTTTTTGTGACAGGAGCATCTCTGAGTCAATAACAGGACTTATTATATGCCCACTGGACTTGATAATGGACCGGTCACCCGGTGTCCATTTATTTTTGTTGATATAACGGCAACTGGACTGTTTTTCAGCAGAAGCTTTGTAATTAATAATAACACCATCATTCTAATTTATTGTAGCATATGACAATTATTTATTTGTTAAGGAGCCATATATCATGGCTAACAGGCGACACTGATGGTTAAAAAGAGGACAAATAAGCATTCACACAGACCTTGTACCAGCCAGAGGACATCAGGCTGAAAAACTGCATTGTCCAGGCCATCCTAGTTACAGACATTTGTGAATAGTTGCAGGTTTGTTAACATTATCTAACCCCTTGGAGAACATTAAGAGCTTTCATCTTTTTTTTCCTGTCTTTCTTTTTTCTTTCTTTGATTTCATTTCAGCTATACAGTGAAAATGAGCTTTTTTAGGTAAACTATATATGGGGCTTTATTTATATA
>JAODKF010000002.1:8381986-8405996 GCA_026779585.1 Mormyrus proboscirostris
ATATATGCACTGTTGATATGATATTGATATGCATGTCTCGTAAAGCTGTTGGATCATGATAGGCAGATCATGCTACAAACTGGCAGGCTGGTAGGCTTACTTTTAAGGGTTGAGGTACAATACATGCCGGCCTGGTTAATAGCAGGAAATACTTCCTATAAGTGGTGTGACTGCATCAAAATCCACTGCATCTACCAAGAGGTTATCAAGATATGCCACACAACAAGTCTGTGGAACTAAGGCTAACACCCTCTCCATGAGGTGCTTGAATGTTGTAGGGGAATTACAGAGTCCAAATGGCATTATTTGGAACTCCTAAAGCCCCTCGCCAAAAGGTTGTCTTGGGCTAAGCTTTGCCGATTCCACCTGCTAATTCCCACTACAGGGATCAAGGGAGCTAAACCAGTTTGTCCCAGCAGTGTAACTAAGGGTGTCAGGTTACAGCATTGAAGCGTCAATCGTCTATTCAGAACCACCACGACTAGGTCTGTTTGTGGATTCAGTGACACCAACCCAGGCCGCCTCTTGTACCTTCTGGTCTGCTGTGTGACGCTTCCTGAGATCCAGCCAGGAAAGCAGCGTGTGGATGGAATGAACCAGCCCGGTGTGTCTGTAGGGCTTGTCCTGTGTCACAAAAAGTTCAAGGGACATGTCATGAAGGAGCTTAAGCTGCTTGCACTAACAGGGAGCTTTGCTGTCAGAGCTGCTTGACAGCCTGAGCAGTTTCTGCAGAAGAGCCAAGAAGGGGTGGCCCAACCCCCAAGGCATTCAGTGCAAGCATTACTGGCATGGTGGTTGACTGGGATAGAACTCAAAAGCACAGTCCGTGTACTCATGATTTCCTTACCATCCTTGTACTCTCTGGAGACCACACTGGAAATCTACTGTTGGAGATTCAAGGTGGATTGTGACCACGGACACATCCACACCAACAAATCTAGGCCCACAATGTAGGTGTCTAGCTAGAATTCTTGTGTGAAATCATTGCCACTGATATCCACCTGCAAGACCCACTTCCACATTTACCCTTGGCCATGCACTGGTCACCATCCTCTTCTGTACTGTGGTGGCTCTTGAGTTGGGTTGATGTTAGCCAGCTGTGCTTGGAGATGCCTGGTTGGATGAGGGAGATGGTCTATTTTGTATTCATTACCACTATACTCCAGTTATAATCAGCTGGTGTGCTCCAAGCAACCCACATGGATATGCTGTTTGAGGGGTAGACAGTTCCCCTGAAGATGTTCTGGTAACGCTTTATAATTAAATATTTTTTATCTATAACCTACAATACATTATATTTATTGGTGTAAGAAATAAGGATGCTTTGTACTGCATTATGAAGGTATCTATAGTCTAGGAGAGAACTTCGCTAAGCTGTCGTAATGCATAATAAGCATAGCTATAATGTGTTATGCCTTTGTATAAATATGTATAGCCATGTTCATAATGCTCTATGAATGCATTATAATGTGTTATGAATGTGCTAGATAAATTATTATAGACATGCTATTCACAGAGATTGTTACTGATGGTCTGCACTGCTTGGACCCCATTTCCCATGGACTACGTACCACAGCATCTTGGTGCTGGAACTGTTGTTCTGCAACTGGCAGTTGCATGCTATGTGTCCTGCTTCCTCACAGCAGAAGCATAGGACCTCTGCCTCTTTATCTCTGGCCCTGTTGGCTTGGCAAATAGAGTCCTTACCCTCGTCAGTCCTTTTGTCCATGTTCACTTGATGAACACAGTGTCATGGGGTCTGGGGCAGAGTTGCTAAAGGCCTCAATCACTGTCTTTGTTTGTGTCAGGGCTACTGAAAAGAGAGCCAGCTGTTCCTGAGCAGATACATCAAAATGTGGGTAGCCATGCTGGGAATAGCTCAGCAGATCAGCTGCAAACGAGCCCGATCCTCTGCCTTTTTGTAGGCGCCGAATGGTGAGCCGTCAGCGGAGCTTCACTCACTAAAGCTTCACCGCAAGGCTGCAGTGAGGGCCCTATTAACAAATAAACATGACAAAGAAGAAATTGAACAATAATCAGCATTATGCAAGCCACAGAGGCTGCTGGGACGAATTGAATCAATGATTCAGATTCAGAACAAATAAATCTTTTTTTCACTGAAAAAAATATACATGATTTTCATTTCAAGTATGTACATGTGTTGAAGGAACAGGTTTACAAGCGGCACATTTCTTTTTCCTTTGTATAAACAGTAAAGGGCTCTTTGCCTTTATTTTTGAGTGCAGTTTTGTTGGTTCTTTCAAACCATTGTTGCTTATAAACTGTTGTTGTAAACTGTTAATTATTATTATTTTTTTATCAACAGTGGCTACACTAAATGAGCATATATATCACAGTTGTTGCAGGTGTCAGAAAAAGTGAACACTGCGCATGAGGTTGCACACATGGATTTGTAATGATATAAACATTTTGTGTGTTTATGTGTGTCTCTGTGTACAACTTCTAAAAGTAGAAATAGTAGAAATAATTTATAAAAAGGAATTTTCAATGTGTTTACACAAACACACTACCTGTAGATTTTTTTGTCAAAACAATGGAGGCCAGAGCAGGATGAATTAAATGGGATGAAAGGGACTCTGGACTGGCTAGAGGGTGCTGGAATAGTGAGGGACGACCGGAGAAAATCAGGTGGGGGTCAAAGCCTTATTGAGAGGAAGGCGGCTTGGACTTCCCCAGAAGCACTAGCGCAGTCCAAGGGCATGAAGGCATCCAGGTCATCCGAATTCTCCTGGAAGGCAAGAAGCCATACTCAGGGCCAGAGATATTACCTGACTGACCTGCTAGAGCTCTGGGAGGTTGCCTTTCATCCCAGCCTTGATGAGGTGGAAAAGTAGCAGCTGTGAAGACTCCCGCTCTTTCCTCGCTGGTGTTTTCAAAATGGGAGCTCCGTGTGATGGCAGCTTTGGTTGCTCTCGCTGCAGCTGAACTGGAGAGAGGCCAGGTGGACGAGGTGAAAAGCAGGGTGCGGACGAGGCCAGCACTAATGGGTGGTCATTAATAAAGATAACAAAAGATGCCATCAAACATAAGCAAATAGCTGACATTCAGGTTCCATTGCATGAATTGCACTCTTTACTTACTTTGTCCAGAAACCTGGTTTTCATTTTAGCAGCCTGATAAATCATAGAATAATACACAAAATGCTGTTAATGCTATTACAAATCCTTAGGTGCCATGTTGACTTTTCGTAATACCTGCAAGTACTGTGAATAGTCTGATTGGCTTGTAATGTGTTTTATCAATAAATACTGAAGATTCATTTTCGAATATAATGAATAGCAGTTATGACTTTTACCGATTGTGACTGTGAACTGCAGAGGTTTTATTCCAAATGTGTTATGTTTTAAACATAAAAGCACATTGTTGATATCTCTCTTTATTTACTTTGAATTGACTATCAGATATCTTGTAAAACAGACGAAATTATGTGATGCTGTGCAGGATACTGTTTTTCCCTGTGGACACAATGCAGACTCTCTTGGGTTGTAATAATTTGGAAATTTCAGGCCTTTCACCAACTGTGTACATTTTTCTGTAAATTGAATCATTTAAAATCCCATTTATTCCAAAACATAGAGAATGTTAAAAACATTTATAGCTGAGAGTCTTTATTGTATAATGGAAAAGCATCTTTAACAAATATACAAAAAGATAATCAAAAAACAAAATCAAGAAAATTCTCAAATTAATCATTTAAATTGTTATTGCATATAGTGACAATAAGTTAATAAATTAGTGTTGATGAAATAACCTCCCCTGCAAGACATTAATAATGCAGATCAAAACCTGTGGGGGAAAAAAATCTGTAAGTGACTAAATAAACTAAGTGATGCTGTTGGAATGACAACAATGTATTCCCCCAATGGCCCAGGCCTTGTCCACTCCCTCCCATCTCCTTCTTTTCCCACACTCCTAATCTCTATACCGCCCCTACAATACTAAACATTAGAGTATGGAAAATCTCCGACAAATACTTTTTGAGTTATCACAGTACCCAGAGCATGTGTCTGAGGGTGCCCTTGCTTTAGTGGAGACTTTTAATTTCAGTTCTTCACCCATACAATGTGTCTGCAAAGTTTGAAATTTGTCTTCTGTAGCTGCCCTTGCCCTTCTTCGCTGCCATTTAGCGCCACTACTTCAATTTTGAAGCAATTTGTAGATCTTCACTCTTATAATGTTCCCAGTTTGCGCGACAATTAGCGGGAGTGGGATACTAAGGCAGAGCCCCAGTACAAGGAGGCCTTCATAAGGAGGCTGTGGTCCATGGAACATGCAGGTCCCTGTCATGAAACCTGCCAGAAAAGCTGCTTCTGCTATTTTAACTGAACAAATATTGCTTAATAAATAAATAAATAAATAATTTTTCATACATAATGAATAATAGTTTTGACTTCTTTACAGAGTGACTGTATTATAACTATATACTGTAAAGGTTTTATTAGAAACATTCTTCATAGTGAAACAAAAATGTCGTAGAATGAAACTTACGGTGATTCTACCACATTTTTTTTTGCTGCTGTTTGCTGGGTAACAGCATTATTACAAGTGATGCCAACAGACTCAATAAAATTGTCAAAACGGATACTTATGTTTTTTTTTTTCCAGTGGAGTTGACCTAGACTCTCTGGAAGCAGGCATACAGAAACAACCCCTCAAAATAGTTGGCATCCTGGACAATGCCTCACACCTGCTGCCTAACATTCTGCCCAAACAAAGGAGCCCCTTCAGCGGTTGACTTGTACAGCTACACTGTTCCCAGGAGCACTGCTTGAGGTCATTTTGCCAGATGCCACCAGACTCTGCATTGAGGAGTCTCCTCCTGACCTCTTACTGTCAATCCGTCTGGGCTGGATTGCATTACTTGCACACTTTGTTCTGTACTTTTTTTTTTTTTTGCTGATTTAAATTATTACCTGTGTCTGCTTATTCTATGCATTTTAACAAGATTACATCTTTCCATCCCTCTCCTGGTCCCGGAGGCCTCTGGCAAGGCCCTGCAGAAAAGGACGTCAGGCGGTGGTATTCCCTGGAAGGCGTGCCAGTCATTCACGGTGCAATATCATAATTTGGTTTGATAATTTTGATCAGAAGTACGAAACAGTGAAACTTGGTTTTTTTTTTGTACTCCGCTCTCGTGAAAAAATAGCAGAAAACTATTTAATAGTACAGTTTTTGTGTGCACAGGAAAAACTGTATTTTCACCGAATTTATGCAACTTTAGCAGTTTCACATCTGCAGATGGAATTCATACCAAAGGAAGCCAGGCAAGACGGATGGGAAATGGGGTTTGTCAGAGTGCATCTGCTGGCAGGGCATTGCTGCATTAAGTGCAGGGGGCAAGTGACAGCAGAAGCCACACGATGCTTAATTAGTGACGAAATGGCATTGATGCTGCATCATACAGTATATAAGGTAAATATTCACTTTATTTATTCATCATTGATTAGTCTATATTCTGCGAAATATAATAAAGTATTGTCTTTGATATTCTCATTTAGTATCCATGCCCTAGTATCCATTTGCCTAGATCGGAGGTCTCCAACTCCGGTCCTGGGGAGCTACTATCCAGTAGGTTTTCTATCCTACCCGGCTTCTGATGAGCCGCACTAGTTCTCAGGTAAATACCAGGAGCAGGTGTGGCTGATCAGAAGCCAGGTAGGATAGAAAACCTACTGGATAGTAGCTCCCCAGGACGGGAGATGGAGAGCCCTGGCCTAGATTGTGTATATATTTACATTTTTTTATAGTCTAAATGTGAAGCTCTCAGACTGGATGTAGATTATTGTGGTGGTAAATAGTGCAGCATCGAACATTCACCTATTACACCTGCATACCAGCATAATCCCCTATTTTTCATACTTGTCACACAATTAATTTACAATTTCTTTGCTCTGCCTGAGAGCAAAGCAGTGGCGCTAATCCAAAATATCGTTTCTTCTGAGGTATTATATCCAAGGCAGGAAAACGAGCAGAAGTGGATGACTGCAGGTGTCACATTGTTTTATGAAGGCCGGTCACTAGAATTTCCTCTTCGTGTTCTCAGGTGGTCGCCCGAAGAGTCCGACCATCTGCTGACGGTAGGACGCAGGAACGCCCGCTGGCCCCCGCCAGCCTGAGAAACGCCTCGGCTTCCACACCTTGTCAAAAGCTCGCTCCTCCAGAATGGGCTATCGGTAGTTCCTGTTGAAAGGGAAGGGCGGAAAAATTACAGGCTGGAATATAATCATCACAGGCTGGTAGTGAGTGTATTATGAATCAGGTCTATAAGGATGAAGCGCATGCAGTATAATAGAGGAGTGTGAGGCAGACAGTCAATGAAGAAGATTTCTCATCCCGACATTAAGAAAAGGCATCAACAAATCAGCATGCTGGGGAATTATTTCATTATTTCATAGATATATATCTATGTATATATATATATATATATACACACACACACAGTGCTCACAGAAAGTTTTGCTTACTTACTTAATTCATTCATTCATTAAATTAATTTATGGTTTTTATAACGAAAATCATTACATTTGTCATTTGTTTACAAAAACTATACACCACATTAGAAACAACTAGTAGTTTTAAGAAAAACATTAATTTCAAGTAGTAATAAATTAAAACCCAAATTATGGTTCTAAACGAGCTGTTCTGAGTTATAAAATTCATTGCCGAGTCTCATTGGGTGCTTTTTAATTAGTAACATCTTTGCAATAACATAAAACATTTGTGTTTAGTGTCCCTTTGGGAGACAATGGCTACAATTGCAATTAATAGCAAAATGGTAAGAATAGAACTGAATGGGTCAGTCAAAAACTTTACGGCACTTAATAAAAAGAAAATATATGTAGAAGATATGTGCAGATATGTTAAACATGGCTTGTCAGTATACTGTTATGAAATCAATGAATCTGTAACATTTGTACAGAATTAAGCAAAGCGTCTCTGGGCTCCGCGTGAGCGTCATATGTAAAGCTCATTATGCCACATCCACGTTAGCGAGCTCACTCCCAGGAATACCACTAGCTGGAACTCATTTCCATACCAATTCCTATGGATCATCTTGTTGATATAACTGGTTTAATCACACAACCCACTGTTCCAGTGTGTGTTTACCCAGCAAACTACAGTTGCTCTGAACTTGGATGTCCGATCCTTGAGATTTCTGCATTACAATATACACATTTATATTTTCAGAATAAACTGTCTCATGTGACTTCATATTGAATATTTTTATATTTAATAAAGTTGGTTTGCATTGTGCCACATCCTGGGTTGTTTTCCATTTTGCCCCTATAGCCTCTGGGATAGACTCCATACCCCCCGTGACCCTGAACAGGATAAACGGTTATAGGGAATGGATGGATAGATGGATGGATGGATGGATGGATATATTGCTAACTGCAATATTCATTAAAAAATCATGGAGTTTTTTAGCATTTATTTGTAACTGAAATTTTGTCATTTGTATTTCTTCCAAAAAAAAAATTATATATTATTAGAATTTTGTATGTGTCTGATGTGTCATAAGTGAATTGAAGATAGATGGATGGATGGATGGATGGATGCATGGATGGATGGATGGATGGAAGAAGTCATAAATGACAGTAATTCTATGGACTATCATGGGCATGTCTGGTGATATTATCGAATGATATAATAAAGGCCAAGCTGGTTTGATGGACTCATAGCAAGCGTCATGAATGCTGCAACAACCAAATTATTTAACCTCATGCTTATTAATATTATACCTAAATGACAGCAGGCATAAAGATAAATCAGTTTGAGACTTAATCTTTTGGGAGCTTCTGCTTGAAGGTAAAATGGTTCTAGAATGGTGAAATGTGTCTTTCTTATAAACTGATATCTGTATCATAAATATGATATGACCCAGGAGAGGACACAACCTGAAAGCCCGACGGGGCTGCCTAATCTCTACAAGGGGGTATATCTGTATAGCAATCTATTCTCCTGTTCATCACTGGACCAGTATCAACAGTATAAATACATAGTATATATGTCAGGCAAATGTCCAACTTATGCAGAAGTACTGAGGCAGTGATTACACAGAGCTGCTCTTAATTGAATAAGTTAAAACGACATTTATATCAGATGGAGGAAAGGTTAAGTATATATACTAATGATATTGTAAATGGGGATGCATACTGCATTTGGCTGTACATTCAAATATTTCCTTAAAAGGATCATCACTCTTGTCATTTTAGGTTTATTTTTCTTTATCTTTTTAATATGACTTGTTCCCGAATGCATACATCTATTGAGTTTTTAGGAAGAATGGTGCCTTTCAGTGGATTCCTGTCGTGTTATGTTCAGACTAAAGACTATGGCTTAGATCGCTGTTTGAATCTCATCGGTGCCACTGTCCACTGGCGACCAGGCGACCCACAGTGAAAAGCTGCTGTCACTCCGACGTGAGCATTATTTGATGAAGATATCTAGACAGGTTGCAGCAGCAGCAAAAAAGAAATTGTCCCAGTCCGAGAGACTCTGTGAATGGAAGCGCGGGTTGGCTGAGAGGTAAAGAGACTTGATCTTTTTGTATTTGAAGTTGCCTATTTGAGGCAGCGACTGATGGGGAAAAAAATGAAGTGAAAATAATCCGCGCAGTGCGATGAAAAATATGTGGCTCTTTTGATTTTCAACATTTTGGTATTGAATATGATCAGATCTTATTGTGTAGCGAGTATTAATAAATATAGGGGAAAATGGCAAAAAATGATTTTCTGCTTTTGTTCTATGTTTAATTTGCAATATAATCAAATCTTGTAATCTTCAGGTACAGAAATACCATGTTTCTAAACAAACTCCCATGTAACTCAAATCTAATAAAAGGAAAACTAAACTCAGTTATCTGAATGCTTTTTTTCTTTGCCAAAGATTTACCATTAGAGTAAAATTCTCAGTACACATTATATTAGAATCAAAATGAATTGCTTCAAATATGGGTTGCTGGTCTGTGTAAAAAGACCCATTTCTTGTTATTGTAAAGTCTAAAATAAGAAAACAAACTAACATGCAGCGCCCTCCACACTTATTGGCACCCCTTGTAAAGATTTATAAAAAGGGTTTGAAAAAAATACACCTTTTGTTGAAGCAGCTTCATGTCACACTGAAACATTGAGAAAATCCAACCTTTCATTGAAATAAATTTATTGAAAGAAAAACAAATCCTTCATCAAGAAATAATTATCTTTAACAAAAACACATGTGCCACGATTATTGGCAGCCCTGCTTTTAATACTTTGTACAACCTCCCTTGCCAGTATAACAGCATATATGCCAGTATAATATTTTATAAAGTTGGAGAATACCAAGCAGGGCATCTGACACCATTGCTCTTTACAGAATCTCTCCAGATCATCCAGGATCCAAAGCCATCTCTTCAGCTCAGCCTACAGGTTTTCAGTGGGGTTCAGGTCAGGGGACTGAGATGGCCATGGCAGAAGCGGATCAGCTGACCATTTTTGTGTTGATTTGGACATGTGCTCAGAATCACAATCCGCTTGGAAGATCCAATGACGGCCGGATTTTTGTTTCCTGGAAGAGGCAGCCAAATTTTGATTTAAAATGTCCTGGTATTTCATGGAGTCCGTAGTGCCATGTACCCTAACGAGGTTTCCAGGGCCTTTGGAGGAAAAACAGCCCAACAACATCACAGAACCTCCACCATATTTTGTATTTGGGATAAGGCTCATTTCATTATAGCCATCCTTCTTTTTATGCCAAACCCACCTATAATGTTTATTGCCAAAAAGCTCCATTTTTGTTTTAGTGTTTCCAAACTCCAGGTGCTTATGTTTGTGGTTAACTGACAAAAAAAAAGCTTTTTCAGTCATACCTTCCAAATAATCTGTTAGCATGAAGGAGACGTGGTAACCCCAAGATTTTACTTGATATTGTCATTCACCAACAGTCCTTGGGGATTTTTTTGCCTCTCTTATGATCCTCCTCACTGTACGTGAGGGAGAAATAAACTTGGGTCGTCTTCAAGGCAGGTTTGTAACAGTTCCTGTTGTTGTCCACTTTTTTATTATTGCCCTAACAGTAAAAATGAGCATTTTAAGGCGAGTAGCTATTTTTAATACACATTCCCTGACTTATGAAGGCCAACACACTTCTCCCTCATTTGGTCTGTGTTCTCTTATCTTTCCCATGTTGATGGATGACTAAGGGAATTTTGCCTCGGTCTCCTCATGTTCGTATCCCTGTTAACCAGGAAGTCATGGATTACAGCTTGAAGGTTCCTATTCACTCCACTCAACTCAAAGATGTACAATTTACACGGAAACATGCTTCAGTTACATTGTGTTCAATATAATTTCCAGAGGTGCCAATAATCGTGGCACATGTGTTTTTTGTTATTTCCTGATGAATGAAGGATTTTTTTTTTCTTGGAATAAATTTATGTCAATGAAAGGCTGGATTTTTCTCAATTTTTCAGTGTGACATGAGGCTCCTTCACCAAAGTGTGGATTTTTTTTAACCCTTTTTACAAATCATTACAAGGGGTGCCAATAATTGTGGAGGACGCTGTACATATACCGTTACTTAGCTACTTGGCTTTGGGCTACATTATCTCACAGGCGAAGTCATTCTATCCAGATGAAGAAAGTGTGGTTCCTCTCAAGAAAAGTCACGCTGCCTCTAAAGCCAATTTGTAACAACTTGGGGTGAGTGAATGCCTGTATCCATTCAGTCAACAAAATGACCCTGTATCTGGAATGGGGGGTGGATTAATGTCAGCGGGCAGTTTTGTGGATATTCCATTACGAAAAAAGACACAAAAAAACAAATACATGTTCTCCCTTTTATTTTCTTTTTTATGTACAATTAGTTTGTTACTTACCTGACCTATACATGGCCATATATAAATGTGGCCACCAGTGCCATGTAAAATCATATCACAATGTATGAAACTTCTATGAAAGGGGTCATAATTGTACATGCTAAGTAGTATCTTTATAAAAATCATAATGTTCTTTTTTCTGAACTGAGAAGTCTGAAAAACATCCGCAAAATATATATCGTATTGACAAGATGGCTGCTACAGCCTCTGATTCCCATTCTGCCCTCTGCTGCCACCTATATGCTGCTGTGTGATTTGTCTCAGGCATACATTTTCATCAATGTAATGACTTTGTGACGTAGTAAGAAAATCAATCAAAGATCAATAGAGTAAATAGAATAATAAGATCAAATAGAGGTATCCTGTTTGCTAGATCAAGCCTCTTCTGTAGTCAGGCTGCTTCAAATTCCATGTGATTTGTCTCAAAATTTGAACAGGTCCGGTTCTTCACCCATTCAATGTGCGTGCAACAGTTGGAAAACATCTGTTAAATACTTTTTCAGTTACCACGTTAGAAACGACAAAGAAGAACACTCTCTCCTTCTCAAGCACACGAGTGACTGGTATTCGGCAAAGAGAATATCATTACGTGGGAGGCACAGCATGGGTAGCAGACCAATTAGCACCATTGAAATCCAATGAGAAAACAAGAAGAACTGCTGAAGACAGACATGAATATTTGTCAATAATGATCGGAAAATCGGCTTCTGAACAAACGCATTATTCATACTAGATACCCGTTTCACCCAGAACAGCACTCAGCAAGCCCCATGTCGCTCTTGCTTTGACTTCATTTAGTGCTTATAATGCCACTATAATGAAGAAAATGAGTTAAAACAGGTTTCCCAGCAGCGAAGCGGACATCACTGCAGGTTAACAAAAAAGTGAGCACTGCTGTAAAACTACTGATATATGCCCCGAGACCTTTGAAGACTGTTTTTTAAAAAAATGCGTCAAAGGGATTCCAGTTACAGCAAAATCTAAGCATTCCACAGTCTAAGCAAATGCACAAACAAACAAAAAGCAAACAAACACACATACAAATAAATGATAAGGTGCAGAGACCTGAAATGAGCCATTCATGTTTATAATTTTTGTCCACACAACAATGAACATCCATCACGCGAAAAATCGATTAGCAGTCATTGCTGCTAAAGGAGAATGATAGATAACATTATTTAGTAAAAACTGACCAGAAAGGGAGCAGAGGGTGTTTGATAACTTTCTTTTGTTAACTGAAGGTCTGATAATATTCAATTAAAAAAAAATGACAAGTGAAATTGTACTTTGTTATAATGCTGCACAGGCAGAAATGGATTTCGTATAGATTTGAAGATAATTTGTATCTGTCACAGCAACAAGGCAGCAGTGACTGCAATGGAGCAGAATCCCATCCAGAATGACCCCCAGTCTTGCACCCCGTGGGCTCTGGGGACCCTTGTAACCCTGCAAAGCATAAGCAGATGGTAAAAATATCCATTAAAATAACGACATATTTATGATTTTTATAAGACATCCATCTATCCATGTTCTCTAACTTATCTGATTTACCCACTTATGCAGTGCAGCTTTGCAGTACCTGTACAATACTGTAAACAGACTAGTGTTTCTATAATGAAGTTAATTTTGAGATGGAACCTGGCCTGGGAGCAGCTCAGCAGGCTAAGTCAAGTCTTCCTGAGTGTTAAGCTATACAGCCCATAAAGAGTGGAGCAGAACTATTCCATTCAGACCCAGTGGTCCAGAGTCCCACAGTGGCAGAATGTATTTGGCACTGATCGACCACTGGTTGGTGGGTTTTAAGGCGCTCTGGGTATCTCACCTGGCCACTCTATAAGCACCTCCTGCAAGCTATTTTATGTGACGGCAGGCTGCTGATTGCCCACAGTGCGAGATTCACCACTCCACTAATCAGCACTAGCTGTCCTGCACGCTGCCATGTGCCCTGCGGCGTGGGAGCGCACAAACAACCAAGTGAGGGTATGAATCGGAGCAGCATATGCCAACTGCAGGTCTATTCCTGGAATTTACATGGGACATGGCAGACTGCTGGAACTGGAATGGGAATCAGCTAAACTGGGGGACGACTGGGGGATGACTGGGGGAAATGAGGAATATAGACAAATATAGGACGTTTAAAGCATTAATTAATTTAGGCTAAGGTTTTAATTATTTGCGGTGGTGACTTTTTTGCTTATAAATACCAACAAAAGCTAAATCCTTTATTTTTCGTTCTCGTGTTCAAGCACCGCAAAGGACATTCCAAATAAGACCCAGTGACTCCTGGGCCGTATCAAATTCAACCTGTTCTGGCTTAACAGCTCAATAAGACTTGAATAATTATGTGATAACCTGTTACGCAGCAACGTTAATGCGTCCACAGGACCAGAAGTAAGCCACGGTGCGTTCAAGAATTAACTTCAGCATGTGAGAATTAAGATAGGATGGATTACTTCTGCAAGGCGACCATGATGAGACAGAAAATGTAGCCAGTTAAAGATGAGCGAGTGAGTCAACAGTTCTCTCATGAGAAAAGAAGCATTAAGTGGCCCAGAGGGACTATATACACAGGGTAACATCTACTGAGTTAAGTAACACCAGCCAAGTCTTCGCCCAGGGCATGTAACAGACTACTGGTGATGGTGCGATCTCATTGTATATAACTGGTTTACAATGTTTTCCTTGCCAATTACTGTGAAGCAGGATTGTTAATTTGCATTACTTTTCTGCTTCATTTCAATTGAAAACGCTATTAAAATGCAGTACGTAAGTGAGTGTTAAATGAATGGTATTTTTTTTCCCCCACATCTCTTAAAATATTATAGCTGCTAGCAGGTATTGTGACACAGGTTCATTCCTTGTATAATACATGTTCTAAGCACTTCTCCTGAATAGGGTCATAAGGCCATTCATTGTATGAGTCTCTAAATTATGTAGCTGATTAATTAATTTGCCAAGGTGAATAGTCTGTCATAAAAGGTGCTAAAGTTACTGTAAAGTGAGCTTTTGACAGCATAAAAAGATCTAAGCGACGCAAACAAGTTAGAGTTCCTCTTCTTGTACAGTGAGATAAATCTTATCAAGTAAAAGCCAGAGAAGATGCACAGACAACATTGCATTTTTTGGCATCGCTATAAAACCTTGACAATGCTCTTTGTAATAGCTCCATAGTGACTTATTGCTTTTCTATCGTAATGGAACAAAAAGCTTTATTTGCCATTTGCACAAATACATTGTAATGCTACTCGTTCCCCATGTCCCATCTTGCTCTCTGTTTGAGCAAAGTTTGGGGTCTGTTCACAGGGTTAGTTATTTATCCAGCAGCCTTAGAGCAATAGGTGGTTAAGGGCCAAGCTCAAGTGTCCAAAGGCAGCATCAGTCTGCCAGCCGCGGTATTCAAACCCGTGACCTTCCGATCTTTCCTAGCCCCCCGAGCCACACACTGCACCCATAATGATTCACCTATGAATAACAGTATTTATGGAAGGTGTCTGTGAAATATTGCTATTCAATGTCAACCAGATATAAAATACAATGGGCAGTAACTGAATTTTACATAATGCGATCAGGACCTTATCCACTTGATTATCAGCATGCATCATGCATGCATACATAATATATAAATAAAACGCAACCTGTTAATTTTCATGAGCAGAGTGAAATTGCTGGAATTGCATTAAAATTGCAGTACCACTCAGCACAGAATGTCTAAGTCAAATGATAAAGACAACATTCATATTACATGATACAGAAATGCAGCACTGGTGCTGTGCTGGGCCTGCATTTCAGGCCAGTGGGTAACACTGTGTCACTGCAGCTCTGCAGTGGCAAATTGAATCTGGCCCGGCTCTGCATGTGCAAAGCTATCATTTGCTTATTGTGTCGAGTTTTCTCTCACGGTCCATGAACGTGAGCGAGTTGGGCTGGCGGACGGAGTAATATGACAACATACTTGGATTTCTTTCCCTTTTGTGTACTATTCCTGGATGAGCATAAATGGCCCCAATGCGATACTAATGAGTACAAAATTTAGAATTCAACAAGCAGCTTATCTGGGGCCAAACAGGAAATCAAACACAAATGTGGCAATTACTGGTTTCAAGATTGGCATCAATCCTTGGGTTCTATTATGGAGGCCAAAATAAATGCGAGCATCCCAATGCATATACGCACTGCGCAGAGGACCAAAGGCAACACGTCGATATAAATGAACCCAAACCTTGGTGAGATTTACAGAAGGCCCGTCTCTCCCTCACTCACTTGGTATTGTTCAGAAGAATTTTCGGATCTAAATTTCCTTCAGTGTCTGAATGCGACGCAATGTTTTGGTGGCTTGGCAGAGTATACCATTACACCATATGCTCACTGCAACCCGAAAAGGATATATATTATATATATTTTTTAAAATGAATTATGTGGCTGGAATCCGATCTCGTGATATTTTCCATGCGTCATATCAAGCGTATTACAAGTCAAATATATTAGGAAGCAAAATTTCAAAGAATTTTTCGAATCAAGACATGAAAAGATATAGTAGCTGTGTCAGTGATTTATGTCATCTAGTCCATGATATAACAAATGAAATTAAAAGTACATACACAAATTTCCTAGTCTAAGACTCAATCAGCAGTTACATTCGTGTGTTCTATTTTTTTTGTTTCACACATCAAAAGAGGGGTATCTTGCAGTATTGTTTGTGCTGAATTCACATATCTAATTTGAATGTACAAGGATTTTGAGAGACACAGTTAAACCTTTTTTATATGTATCTTTACAACATATATGTGCATGGTGGAAGTGACTCATCTTAAAGGTAGGCTCTATGATTTTCTGCTCTACCTGGCCTCAGGGAAATTCCTGTTATATTTCTTGATATCGTTTTTTCTGTATCAGAAAGATCAGGAGACTGTCTCAACATGTCCAAGCAGCCTGTAAACTCAGAAAAAAACAGTACTTTGCCCCTTTCTGAAAAATATTCAGAAATTGAAATAAAATATATATTTTTAAATATGCCAAAATATTCTTAATAAAGAATGATGTACTATCAATATAGCCTAAAAAACTCACTGAAGAACTATGGGTGAGAGCAAAATTCTGAGTGCATTTTTCAAATCAGAAAAGACACCCCTTAGTCATTCTGTGAAAAAAGGAATTGTTATGTGAAGTAGCCCCATTTCAAACCTTTTACAATAATTATATATTAAAAAATTGGACGTTTCTCAAAAACCAAGCTATTTCTCTGATCTGAATCACAAAATCTACCTGGAAATAAAGTCAACTAAAACCTTTTAAGTCAGTGTATTAATTCGACTAATATTTTAAAGAATTTTTAATTTACTTTCTGCTCACAATAAGCATATTTATCAAAGGAACCTCCATCCATCTGGGATGACATGCCCCTTCACAACTCCCAGGCATTAGTTATTATTATTTATTATATACTGCTGCAGTTACCGTGAAGAGCTGAAGGTATTTCAGGTGTAGCCGATACATCCCAGCACAGTGTACATTACAAATCAATCACTAGGGCCAGACTGATTTTTAAGAATGATTTAAACGTTAGTCCTCTGTAAAGTATTGAAAAAATACTGAAAAACTATACCTCAGTAAATATAGTATTTTTCTTTTTTCTTTTTGCAGGCAGTACTTGGCAGCAGATGTTTTCGACCAGCCCATACAAACAGCTTTTGAACATCATTATTCATCTGAACTGGGAAGTTGCTTGAACTGCCGAGGGGAACAACATATAGGTGAGTCTGAGATATAGCACTACGAGTGAAATGTGAGTAAAATCTGAATCAAGATCAGAGAAAAGCATGCAGACAGCATGGCATGGATAAAAGCACAAATCCATACATATGTAGCACGCAGAGATGTCTGATCTTCAGCAGAACACTGTATACAGCTACAGTATAAGCTATAAGCAGGTGTCTCAGTTCAGCCCAACCAGGCACCATGTTGCTGAACTGACAGTTTATGATGAGGAAATGAACAAAAAAATCTGCATAAACCTTCATCATTCCTACCTCCAAAACCCCAAAAAAGAATGTTTTACGGAGGAGTCCGTGTCGAAAACGGATATTCCAAGGAGTATATGTCAAGTGTGGCAAATGGTTAGCTAATTTATAGTCGAAGGATATGATTCTCAACCTAGAGGGACATGTTAGGATTATATCCAACATCAAACGCCCTGCTAACTCTGCTAAATTGTAACTGGACCAGAAACTGGATCAACTTGGTCATCTTATATACAGGTAATTTAGCTATTTCTGATTTGGCTGCAAGCCATTCTGGTCCCACTATCCCAGTGACAGGCTTCCACCAGCAAACTTTTTTTCAACAGCAAAACTTTCTCGCGTTGGGATTCCTGAGTTATAGGCAGATAGGGCCGCTCATCAAGACTGCTTCAGAATAGATTCCTAGCCTTCAACATTACATCTTTTGCTTTTGACAAGGTCCCCGTTACTCTTGACTTACTGATAGCTACGAATTTTACATCTCGTAATTGTCTCACTGCAGAGCAATCCCTAGAAAGCCTGAAATTAATAGTGATGGGAGAAAATATGAGGCAGTCCATCATGGTGGCTGCAAATGTTTTACACTGTCAATCACAAAATGCTTTAACTTACTTCTCATTGGTTACATTTGACTCCCACTGGGATAAATCAAGCAATGAATGACAATGAACACTCATCCCCTTAGGGTTCTGAAACCTTATTTCTATCATCACTAGCAACAAATTACCCACCAAGCTTGTCCACACTGGTGCTAATTATATTTCATATCAACAGCATAAGAAGAAAAAAATGCCTGTTGATTTCCCTCATTTATTAATGTGACATGTAGTGGTTTGACCCAATATTAGCTTATACTGCCTAAAACGATGCCTAGAGATGTCAAATTCCGCCAAAAACATAGCTTACATGAGCAAAAAATTCTGGGAAATGCTTGGTTCTTGTCAGAGGGACAGACAAGGGAATGATTAGTTTTTTTCTCAAAACGCTGTGAACAAATTGCCTGTCTTACAGCTCAGCGTGCTGCCCTGCGGTTGTGCAGGCAGTCAGGCATGCGATTTGTTTCCTATGTTTTGAAGAAGAAAAAAAACACAAGGAAGTTTTTACTGAAATCAATAACTAAATACAACCCAACACATTGTACCCTGACCCAAAGCTCTTGTGATGACTCTAAACTTATAATTTATATCCCAATACAAGGAAAAATATGACCAAATTTTTAAACTATGATTAATCTTGGAATGGCATTTTAGGGACCTTACTTGCTTTCCATTTAAAGTTAATATTTTAAAAATAAAATTAAATAAACTGTAACTTAATGGCAATACATAAGAGTTTTCTTTGGGAATTGTCTTTGCCATGATAAGTGTATTTGTTCCACATGCTTATCCTGGTATCTATGATGGATCTGCAGGAAGAACAGTCGAAAAGATAATGACAGTAACGTCAGAATTAAAAACCAAACAGCAAGGAGACGCGAGAAGGGAACACCTGGGGATTTATACCCCAAGACGCAGCACAAGGAACACAGTGCTGCAAAAGAGCAGCTCCACGAGGACCAGAGCGCCGCCGTTCCTGAGCCTAATCTCCCTTTGTGCACGAGAGATAACTCAAGGGATTTTTTTTTTTGTCATCAGTGCTTACTTTCAATTTATGGTTTACATTTGCCATAAAAATATTGAGCCTTGCGGCAGTAAAACTGGCATAATTTTAAAATCTTAGCTGTAATTCTGTAAAAACACAGCTGCTGGAAGCGAGTGTCATGGATACATTGTGGCGGAGGCTTTGATATTCATTTGAGCTTCAGATCCCTCACGTGCAAACTAAGCAAAAAAAAAGAACAGACACTAATGTATATTTGACTCATCATTATGGAATGCTGCCAATTATTGTTCTTTTTTCTGGACAATGATTTCAGCTTATCAACACTGCATTTTAGCATGATTTCCAGTGACCTTGGAGAAGGTGATCAGGAAGCAGATGGACTGTGCAGAATAATTCATTTCATGTATACAGAAAGCAAATAGATCGTACCGCTTTAAACAAATAAACATTGTTTAAAGGAAAATTAAAGAGAAGTATGCAATGTTTTCTTCTTGAACATCATCTTCATATGTGAGGGAATTGGGACTGCTGGGTATGCAGCAGGTCAAAGCGAGAGCCGGTGCTGGGATCTGGATCAGACTTGCTGGCAGTGAAGCCCCACAGTACTCCGTTTATCTCAGGAGTACAGCTTTTCCAGCTTTCCCATATCCCACAGACTATATCCGCAACACTGTGCATATTGGCACACAGCTATATCTTAGTCATTTAAAAAAAAAAAATCACTTAAAGAAAAAACTCCAATGCAAAATGATCGAATTTATGCAAAACTTCAAGAACTGCTATTGCTTCATGCAAACTATGCAAGACCAATTGCACTATATATTCCTTTATGGTAGTAACAAAGCATGATAGTCTGCTAACTAAACCGGCTTAATGCTTTAGCTAATATACTGTTAACGTTAAATAAGGAACAAACAACATACTATTGGTATTACAAGTATTGCAACTTTCATCTTTAGGAAGGAGAGATTTCTTTTCCTGTTTTCTGTGGCATACCCCCGACCGAGCTGCTTTGGAAAGCCCAGACACCCCACCCCATGCCACCCAGCTCATCCCTGATCAGGAAGATGGCTGGAGTATGGATGGGTGGATTTAGTTCTCTTTTTTAGGAGTACATATTTTGAATAATTTAAAGAAAGGCATATGTGATTGAAGGCAATCCGAACTTGATTTTCTTTTGAATTTATGCTTCTTCTTCTTCTTCTTCTTCTTCTTATTCTTCACATCCACCCAGTTGTGAATCAAATGCAAAAGAAAATCAATATTACCTTACAAGAAGCACATGTAGAACATGGATCACCAGCCCACAGTATTCACCGACCATATAACTCTAGCATTTCTCTGAAGGCGAAGTGTATGTCTACCTATGCTTTCACTACTTTTCTGTGGAAGAGTAAGTTCTTTCTATGAAGTGCCATCGCAATTCACCAGAGAAGCCATATTCTATGCCTTTTTCAGGTCACACAATCTGCTACTTAGTTCAGCCCAAGCCCTTGTATCAGCCCTTGGGATTCACAGCTCCAGTATCCAAACCTGACACAACTTTGGGCAAAGCTTTTTAGTGAAGGCTGATAAATATTTATTAACAACCAAACAAGAATTATTGTTGATAGTAGCACTTACTGTGAATTGGCAAAAATACAAGCAAGTTGAGGGATGCCCCATTGGTCTTAATATTTTAGACTGTGATTTGGCTCAGTCATCTGTCCATGCTGTTGACCTGCTATATGTACAGTAGGTAAGTACTGATATGTCGAGGTTGGTGCCCATCAGGCACTGCCCCATTTAGTGTTACCCTACTGTGTTTACCAACTCCCAGGGCTGCTGTATGGCTTAATGGGCTAAGTGGTTGACTACCATCGCCATTCCCTTTTTGCTGGGGTTTGAGGCTGCCCAGTGGCCAGCCTCAACTAGTTGTTTTCTAACATTTATTTTGTGGTTTTACTTGGTTTATCATGTGTTCTTGTATTTTGGTTACAGCCCCTTGTTTTTTACTCCCTGTTTCCTCCATGTTCAGTTTTCCTTGTTTTAGTCACTCAAGGTGTTTGGCCTTTTTCTGCATTTGACTGCCTCCACCTGTTCCTTGTTGCCCCGCATCCCTTGTGATTGATTAATTGGTCATGGTTCTTACATGTGCTTAGTCTAGTCTTGTTATTAGCGTATTTAAATGCATGCTTTTGTTCTGTTCCTCAGTCGGTCATTGTGGCTGTTGGCCTGCGTTAGCTGTGTCATTGTTAAGTGTAGTCAGTACTGTCATCCCATGCACGTTATTGCAGGTTCTTCTGCTCCTCCCTTGCTTTGGTATTGCACAGTATTCTGGCATTGCTCCCAGCTTTAGTTTCTGTTTTATCAGTTTTCTTTTGACCTCTCATGGTCCCTTTGGTTTATGATTCTCCCTTTGTGTTCTGTACGTTAATAAAACTCTGTTTTGTCAGAGTTGCTATGTGAATCATCTCTCTTTCATCATGTCTCGCAGTAATAACATGTCCTTTATATGTTCACCTGTATATGTTCCCTTTACCTCTATACTGCATATTTTATGTCTCATCCTTTTCTCTGCCTTATCCACTACACTGAGCACTGTCTTCTTCTCAACGCATGAAAGATGAGTTATTTAAGCCTATGAAGTCATCATTGCTCCAGATTACGAATACAGTACTGTTGTTGACAGCGTAAGCATCAGCTGACCAGGCAGGCGATTGCCGAAGCCTTATCTTGTTGCATTTTGTTGTCACACAGCACTCGCACATTATCTGCAACAAAATATTGCAAAGAGAAAAGCTAGCCAATGGGATGGAAGCAGATGCTTCCATATTTGACAGAGCACTGATTTAGAAAACAAAGACATTGTCAAATTTGGGACTGAGTACCATATACCATGCTGCTGCAGTTGCCTTGACAACACACACAGAACACTTAAATTAGATCTAAAATTTGAGCAGTTCCTTTCCAGTTGTGCTTCATTATTATTCTCTCCATATCATAGACTGTATGACTGCATTATTGTTATTGTTAAACTAGTTAATCTGAGTTAATTTGTGTATAAGCTTCATAATGGCATTTTGGTAACGACAATATATGGATATGTATTGGATTTAACTGAAGCGCACACACACACACACACACACACACACACACACATACGTTTATGTCTTTTTGCATAGTGGATATATAGTCATCAGCCACTTTACTAAGAACACCGCTCCCATACTGGGTGGGACCCCAGGCTGGATTCTTCACACTATTGATTCAGTAAGGTTCTGGAAAAACCCCTTAAGCATTCTGGTTCAGGATGACATGCTTACACCCCTTATTTGCTGCATATTTGTCAGCTGCACATTCATACTGCAAATCTCCCGTTCCACTGTATCCCGAAGGTACTCTATTGGATTCAGAACTGGTGACTGCAGAGGCCAGTGAAGTGCACTGGACTCATGTCATGTTCATGGAAACTGTCTGAGATGATTGATATTTTGTGACATGATGCATTATCCTGCAGGAAATATCCATAAGAAGATGTGCAAATTCTAATCGTAAAAAGGTGCACCTGGTCAAAACCAATAGTCAAATATGCTGCAGCATTTAAACGATGCTTGATTGGTATTAGGGGGCAAAATGTATGTCAGGAAAATATTCCTCTCATGATTAGCATCAGCACACAAGGCTGGTTAGGTCTGTGGATTCTTGCTGTTCGGGCCAAATTCCAAGATTGGATTCCAAGGCTGAACTTCTGCACGTAGCAGCAGAAATTTAGATTCATCAGACCAAGTGATGTTTTTTCAGTCTTCAGCTATACATTTTTCGGTGAGCTGGTCCGCTCCGCAGCTTTAGGTTCTGGTTTTTAGCTGACAGGATTACAACCTGATGTGTTCTTCTGTCGTAGTCTGTTCTCCTCAGGGTTTGATGTTTTGTACTTTTAGAGATGCTTTTCTGCTCACCGCCGATGTACTGAATGGTACTGTAGCCTTCCTGTCAGCCCAAACCAGTCTGCCCATTCCCCCCTTATCAAACAGGCATTTCCATCCACAGAACTGCTGCTCACAGTAAGTTTTTTGTGCTATTAAATTCTAAAAATTGAAACTCAACATTATAAAATATCTGTGAAAGCAATCAAAAAACTAAAAAAAATGCCAAAAGTCTATTTTGTTTGGCTACTTACAGTTACTTAAAGTTAGGGCTGAGTAGGGATTAAGGTTGCCATTGTTGGGATTAGGGTTTTTCCCCTAGAAATGAATGGAGAGTCTCCACAGATACGAAACTGGTTCAAAATGCAGCATCCAAGCAATAATCTGTACTGTCTATGTTTTCTGGTGTTACATCCTATCATTAACAAAAACTAAAATTATATGAAAACAATTTCATAAAATATTAAATAAGATATAAAAATAAAATTGAAAAAGTACAACTGAACAAAAGCTATAAGTATTGCTTCCAAAACAAACTGAAATAAACACGCATGTCAAATACTTTTCATTACCATTTTTGAATACTGTTTACTAGGTTACAAAGAGCCACACCGATGCTCAGATACTCCAGAGACGAGCTGGTCAACGGTGCTGCGGAACAACGAGAACAGGCGGGTGGGCGGAGGACGTGGCAGTAAGGCAGAACGAAAGCTCTCTGAAGTTGAAGGACATCATTGGGAAGCCACGCACAGGCCGGCAGGAACTGGGAGATACCCACTTCCATCAGTGGCGTAAGGCAAGCACAGAGGAGAGGAGGGAAGCGGTCCAGGTAGAAAAACAGCATCGGTGGGGAGAAGCACGGAAGGCAAAGGCTATGGAATTAGCAACCCAGGGAATCTGGACTAAATGGGATCTTCCAGAAAGGAAAGTCTCATGAGCCAAACTCTGGAGACTGGAGCCATGCCGTATATCCTTCCTCATGCGGACAGTGTACGACACTCGGCCATCACCTGCAAATCTGGCAATATGGGGCACAGAGGGAGGACCCAGTTTGCAAACTGTGTGGGAAGAAAGACACACTTGCCCATACCCTGGCTGGGTGCCACGTGGCTCTCACCCAGGGCAGGTACAGGTGGCAGCGCGATTAGGTGCTCACGGTTCTGGCAGAAATCTCGGAGCAGGCGAGGGAGAGACCACAACAGTCACACAGGCCACAAGCAACATCTTTGTAGTTGATCCGGGGCAGGGGACCGGCCATGAACTGCAAGGAGGACCAGAGCCAACTTCCCCCAGAAGGCTCAAAGGTGGGAGATGAGAATAGACTTGGGAAGGAAGTCGAATTTCCCCCCTATCGTCCAAACATCGCTGAGGCCTAATATCATTATCTGATCAGAGTGGACGAGGAAGGTCATCCTTGTGGAATCGAGTGTCCCATGGCAAGAGGGCTGTGACGAGGCCCATAAGAACATAAGAACTATACAAACGAGAGGAGGCCATTCGGCCCATCAAGCTCACTTAGGGAGAACTTAGCTAATAGCTCAGAGTTGTTAAAATCTTATCTAGCTCTGATTTAAAGGAACCCAAAGATTCAGCTTGCACTACGTTAT
>JAODKF010000002.1:8406096-8416303 GCA_026779585.1 Mormyrus proboscirostris
CTCAACTAACCTTTCCTCGTATGACATTCCTCTAAGACCAGGAATCATTCTTGTGGCCCTACGCTGCACCTTTTCTGAGGCCGCAATGTCCTTTTTAAGATATGGCGACCAAACCTGCACACAATATTCTAGGTGAGGTCTCACCATGGAATTGTATAATCTTAGCATCACCTCCCTTGAGTTAAACTCCACACACCTGAAGATATACCCCAACATCCTATTAAATGTTGAGAGGAAGGTCTTGAAGTACCAAGGTCTCATCCAGAAGTGCAGCGAGAAAGGGTGGCAGACATGGCTGTCAAAGTTGGGTACAGGGGGATGAGTGAAAAACAGCTGTGTGCAGGACTAGGGAAGCAGTAGAATGAGCCTTTTGTTTACTCTGGCATTAGGGAGAGGAGAGAAGCTGGAGGCCTGAAGCTTATGGGTAGCCTCTACTGCTGACCTGCCAACTGGAGGGTGTCGCGGTTAGGGGTTGAAACACCCGGTGAAGGTTGGGCACCATCTGATGACATGAGCTACTGACCAAAGGCCACGGTTGTCCAGTAGAGCGACTGTGTTAGTGGCATCTATGGAGGTATTGCGCAAGTTAAAATTATGATTTGAATAATTTTCCCACCTTGATGAAAATTATTCAAGGAAATGTAATCCAGTATAATGTCCTTCGATGTCCTTTATATAGATAAGTAGAACATGCTTTACCCATTTTGAGTACATGATGTGCTATATGCATTCAAGTTGGATTCTCTAAAGACACATTAAATAGCTGTATAAATTTCAATCTATCCATAGAATTCAAATTACTAAAACTTAAACTGAAATTCAAATATATAAAAACTAAAAAGAAATATATCTGTAAAAATAACGAGGCCACACTGACAACTAGCTAAAACCAAAGTAGCTTTCAAATGAAAATTGACAGTAATATAAAAATAAAAGCTAAATAAAAAAACAATATACAACAACGCTGTACTGCACCCTACAACAAGAATGTTTATTTTCCTGTGATTTATTTAATAATATTATATTTCACTTTTTAGTCCATTCAGTTTATTGTCATTTTCATGTTCAGAGTCTGTTTATGGGGAATCCTAAGGGACGTTTAAGCAACAACGGAGCCTTGAAATAACAAAGTAATAATATTGACTGATATGAAAAGAATACCATGATAAAATATCTTGCCAGAGCCCAAACTTTTCACTTTTCTCATATTTCACACTCTTCGTTTCATTGAGTCTGTTTATCAAAGTCCAAATACCACTTTTTGAAAAGACTAATGGCCAAAGATGTAAGTGAATGTTGCTGTAAAATCTATTTTTATTTATATTTATTTATAAACTATCTATATATAGAATATAACCACGACATGCCGCTTGTTTATTTTGACAAGCAAAAAGCTCCATCTATAGTAATTAGCTTTTACTGCAATCATTTTTTTACACTCTGTACAGCACTTTACCCCCAGCTGGGAAAAGGTGTCAGTATGCATTGGCAGGATTATAATGCTAAACAAAATCGGCCGCATGTTTGTTCTGTCAATCATCACGTTCATTGTTTACTGTGATCATACAGACCATAAAAATGTGAAAGCAAAAAAAAAAACTGATAGCACTAGTAGAGTTTTGCAAATGATCGTTAGTCTTCATTTACAGCAATGAAACAGTTACTGAAGGCTACAGTATGTGAATATTATTCATTGCTATTATAATTTGCAATTCTTTGCCAAGCTCTACACAATTATGTCTGAGCACAAAATCATTCATTTTCTGCCTAATTCAGTCTATACATTTTATATATTTATATATTATGCATTTTATATAATGCTGAGAAATTATTTTACGTACATTTTTGGTGATCAGCACCATACTTATCCATTTGATTTGTCACCCTCTATTTCACAACATTCAAAAAGATTTAGCATGTAACACCATTAATATTATTTTTTTCACATTCCACAAGTAACTAAACCACTCATCCAAATGCATCCAGCTACAAAGAATTATTGACAATAAACTTATGAGCGCTGTAGCAACATCGCCTCCAGAACATTGACACAACAGCCGGAACAGACACAATAGAAATGGGGGCCAACCTTCGTCACCGCCACGGACAGCCGACACCTGGGTAAACGTCAGCACCTTTGTTTTGGACCAGCTGTCAAGAGGTGTCCTAAGCCTAATCTCACACCCCTAAAAGATCCCACCTGGCTCACATTTGGAAAGGCTTCCTCAGGAGTTAAAAGCAAGGCTCCCTCAGAAGCTGGTTGGCAAGTGTCTGGTTAATGCCTCACGCCCAGCCATAGCTTTGCAGCGCTCACACTGGCACGGATGAAGCTAAACCCCAGCAGGATCCTGCCGGACCATGCGATCCATCACCACACTCCTTTTTCCCTCCATTCTTGTAGTCTCAGTTAATAAATGCTGCATTTCTTGGGGGACATGCTGGACCCACCTGCTTGTGTTTTCCCAGGGATCTCTGCACTGGTGTCCCTTCTGCTTGGTTTTCTTTCTCTCTCCAATCGAGGATCTTGACTGGATGAATGACAGAACACATTACCTGGCAACCGCAGCATGTGACATGTGATTGTGCTGACAGAGCACATTACCTGGCAACCGAAGTTGGTGGGCATGAGGATCCCTGTACTAGAGGGACAATGGAGTGCATTGGGTATTCTAACAAAGCTGAGGCATACCTCCATGCTTTTGAGGTATTCAATGGCAGAGAAGGGTGGGACTGAGAATGAATGGAGTAACAATCTTGCTCCCTTCCTTATAGGAGAGGCTCACCAAACTTATTATGAGCTCCGACATCTAGAAGCAAGTCAGAATCCCCTGCTAAAGTGGGAGACTCTGTGCTGGATGGGATTAGCCCCAGCCCAGGCAGCACAAAGGATCAATGAATAGAAATATACCTCAAACATCCCATCAGCATCTCCTCCACAACACCTGCTGATGATCGAAGCCAGGGAAACATACAGCTGCCCTGATTGTGGAGTTGGTGCCCATGGACGGCAAAGTCTGGGTCATGCCAGATGCCCTACTGACAATCATCGGGCTAATGGCCCCCACCACATCCCATGAAGGGAAAGGCATGAGAAAACCAGGTCCTCTCTGGGGAAGGGGGATCAAATACAGGAGCCAGATGTAGAGCATCAAGCCTCATAAGTCTTCATACTGGAGTCCAGAATTGTTTTATGAGGGACTAGTGTCCAATAACACAGAAGCATGATGTATAGGATCCATGGCCTGGATGGTGGGGTATATTGTACTTGAGAAGACCCCCTGGAACCTCCTAGTCTTCAAGGTCAAACTCCAGGGAGACTATGCTATGGAGGTACTTGATTCTGGGAGCACCATCAACAAATGAGCTCATCAATATCAACAGGCACAGGTACAGCGAAGGAGAACTACCTCCACCACTGCTGAAAACAGATAGCAATGCTTGATGTGGTACCAACAGGAAAGGAGAAGTTTCTGCAGCAGACTTTTATCATTGACAATAAACTCCTCTAGTTTGTGATCATTTGATGGAAGGAGGCAACCAACATGCTGGTGGTTTCAAGGACCAAAATGGATGCAGTTATGCACTTTGGTCATATCCATCCCCCAGGGACGGCACCGAGGAGAAAGGAATACATTAGGGACCACTTACATTGATTAGGCATGGATGCTTCTGTCAAAGGTGTCCTGACTACCTCCTCCTGGGATATTAATCCTGCTTCCCATCATTGAGATGCCCTTTGAATGACTTGGGATTAATATTTTAGGTGTTGTGGTCTGGCATGGCACAGATGGGGAAAAAAGGTGATGATCCACTTAAAAGCTCCAAGACAAAGGGATTTACTGGAGAAGCTGAACACACTGGGGAAACTACAGAAGAAAGGGGCCAGGTGGGGTCAGAAGCAAATGGGGAAAACAAGAACACCAAAGATCAAAAGGCAACAACTAGGGGAAAGGAACAACACTGGGAGCAGAACGATAAAAACCAAAGAGAGAAGCAACAACACACTTGAACACAAGACTAGGTCCAACAGACACTGAAAGCCGATATCCAGGAAGCAAAGTAACAAACACTGGGGAAACAAAAACAATACATTCAGATAAACAGGTGAGACTGACCCTTGGCCAACCCACTGAGCTATGAGGCGATCTGGGGAAAAGGCTAAGGGACAAGATGGAAGAGAGAACAGGAAGGCCAGCTACCTGCTGGTCAAAGCGTATCGGACAGGGTATGACAGACTCCAATATCCACCATGGGACATAAATATGTCCTGGTGCTGGTGAACTATGTAATGTATGGTCTCTCTCTATGAAGTCACCTCACCTTTTTGCACAGGCAATCTTCCTCTTGGCTACCAAGGTGTGTATCTCTAAAGAAATAATGACCAGGTAACCCCGTTTGTCTTCAGGTCCATGGCCTACCACTTTATTCCACCTTCTATAATGCAATCCCAGATCTTTGTCCAACATTCAAACTGATGAGCTGGGTGAGTAAGCCAACCAGACCTTGATGCAGATGCTTTGGAAGGTGGTGAATGAGGATCTGCATAATTCTGTATGTGCTTCCTGCCATATGGGAGTCAGGTGAACATTGAACCAGCAGCCTTCCCTACCTGTGCTACTCCTTGCTCTCTGTGTTTGCCATGCAATACTCCTTGTTGCCTTAGTTTTATATTAGTCTGGCTGCTCTGTGTCCCAGTTATTGTGTCCTGTTCTCTGATTCTACTTTTATTAAAACCCTTTTCTGGTCCACACTAACTTTTGGATCTCTGCCTCTGTTTCTGAAACCCCTTGTGCCTGTGTGACAGGTGGATGGACAAAGACAAAGGCAACTGGGACCTCATGCTCCCCTATGACCTCTTTCCAGCGAGGATTACAGCAGGGATGGAGAACTATTGACCTCAGATGGGGATATACAGTAGTCAGGTGGTAGAAGGAGTATTCTGAGGACCTCCTGAATCTCATTAATATACCTTCCTTGGAGGAAGTAGAGCTGGAAGACTCAGATGAGGACTTACCCAACAGAAAGGTCACTGTATCAAAAAAAAAAAAAAAAAAGAATTCAAAAAACTTCAGTGGTACAGTAAGGCTCTGAGGGTGGATGGGATTTGACCTGAGGTCCTGAAAGTTCTTGCTGTTGTTCGGCTGTCTTGGCTGATATGGCTCTTCAACATTGCATGAAGGTTGGAGACAGGGACTTCGGATGAAAAGCCTTGTGTTTGGTGAAAGCATATGGAGAACATCAACCAAGAATTTACTGACAAGATAAATTTTTCTGTTTATTATAGTTTTTTTCCATCCATCTGCTCTTTTCTTTCTCTGTCCACCTATTTATGATTGATCTGATCTTTTCAATGGGCTGGTTAGGCCTATTTCAAGTCAAAAAGATTAATATGGATCTTAATTTTGTCATTGGCAAACATCCAGTACAGGGTCATGGTGTGTGGGTTATCTTGTGGTTAGAACTCCAGGGCACAAGATAGGCTAACGCTCCTGATTAGCCGCCAGTCCATCACAGGGCACATGCTCACATTGCTCCCAAATTAGATATGCCGATTTTTACTACAAAAAATATATATTTAGATAGAAAATCCATAAAGCTAAAGGAGAACAACCACATACAGAGTGGGGAAGGGTTCCAACCCTCAAAAACAGAGGGTGATTCCCAATACCAACAATGCCAATATCTTACTTGTGGCCTTTGCAAGACCGGTCTTGCTAATATGCCTCCCAAGAACGGACCTGGGACACAGTGAATCATGGGATTGTCCTCATAGGGCGAAGATGCAGCCGAAGCATCTGTGATATTAGGGGCGGGGCAACAGCGACATCTAGGGATATTTTTTTACCATTCTCCGTACTTCTGCTCTTAATGTTGGAACTGATCTTCAGCAATGGTAGGTGAAGTGACACGGGTGCGTGAGGACAGCAGTACGGTCAAGCAGACATCCTGAGAAACATAGTGACTTATGAGGCGATACTGCTACCCAGGGAGACGCTGAGCCCCCACACATGTCCAGTTTCCTTTCAAAGCATAACCTCTTTGCTTTACTGTGTATTTTCCTTTGCATATATGCATGCATGTGCTTGGAGATGGACTGGCAAGAAATCCAGGGCATTCCCCCACCCCAGGCCCCTTTGCAAACCTGTTCAACTTGAATGAAGATGGATGGATGGATGGATGGATGGATACTCCAAAGTGTGTAAATCTATTGCCTAGGAAAGGGTCACATATCCCAGTCAATGTGACATTCTGCCATTGATCCCTTTAAGGTTCAGTAATCGGTGCACTCTGGCAAACAAAAAATAAATGAGTTTATCTAATTTTATTATCAATGCTCTAAGAAACAGATGGACAGTTATCAAGTTAATTATAGCTGTGACGAGTTAATTTATTTTTTTAATTTAACATTTATATTTTAATATTCATGGATACTGTGCACAATATAAAGATTTTTTTCCCTCTTGAGCCAGGAGGATATATCATTAGCCACTGCAGAACCACATGTTGGAGTTGCGCATGCTGATGGTTGCATTAAATTCGATTATAACTGGTATTCAAGTTATAATTGTTTTACATTCAGCTACTTACCGCCTGTGAGGTCATTAGCAATGTCATCAAAACAAAGCTATGTGACATCCACTGTTAAAAGAATTGCAGAAATATATGATGAAAACTAAATTAGTCTGATGAAAATCATAAGATACTCCATGAATCAGCTTGCCTTAATCAGCAGTGGAACTTTTTATGATATTGCCTACTAAAATACTCCGTTCTCGAAGGACATACCCAAGGCAGCCTTTTCATCTGATGTACCTGCCTTTGTAGCAAAGCCATGGCAAGCAAGGGTTAGCAACAACATATGTTTTAATAAGTTATATACAATTTGCAGCAGCACATATATTAAATTGCACAAATTGTCCATTGCCTTCTAAATGAAGCTCAATATCGGCAATGAGATCGTCAGTTGTATTTCAGTTGGTGTGTTCTGGTGGGTAAGCCTTACAAAATTGCTACTTGTAACAAAAGGTACAAATGTTTCCCGCAGAAGACGTTTCCCGTTGAAAGCCATGCAAACGAGAACAGTGCTCAAAAGAACTGCAATGTGACTCGACTAGGACTAGATTAAATGAAATTGATGAATTTCCGTACTTTCAATAGGTTAATAACGCCGTGCATTTCCTTTACCAAGCTCTTTCAATCATGGGGGAATATCAAGACAGCTATAAATAAAATCTGGTCCTATATGCTTCTGTCAGAAATGTCAGTTCATTACTGAGAGGTAAAACATATCATTATAAGCTTCATAACCCTTAACCCCACGAGGGAAACCAAGGATAAATGATTTATTTGAAGGTTTGGAGTGAAACCTCGGAATGACTTATACTTAAGTACACCCATGTTTGCTGTATAAATTGAATCTATATACAGTACCAGGCAAACGTCTGAAGGCACATACTGAAAGCCCTTTGCTTTTCAACAAGGTACAGTAGCAACCATATAGTTATACGGTATAGTGAGTATTATCTTGTGAACAAAGAAAGAGATGAAGTGCTGTGACAGTTGACCTGGCCCACACAATCTCCTCACCTGAACCTTACAGAGCTTGTTTCGGATGACGTGGATCAAAGAGTAAGACCAAGGCAGCCAACTACTGTGGTACCCAGTATTATAGTATTTCCTACTGTTGACGAAATGTAGCTACTTGTGGAAGCTGGTTGCAATGCTGCCATCAAAGCAAAAGACTGTAAAGTTTGAGAAAATATTGGGATATATAAACTTAGTCAAAATTATACACATATATGTAATAATAAACGACTGCATGCCTACTACTTCTAGTAACATTACATAAAAGGTGTACATCTGATTTTGTACTGCATGAGGGCAATAATTATTATTCCAAGCTGTTTTCTTTTTATTGATTTCCAAGAACGTATAAATAATTCTTTTTTTTTTTGCAAACGTGCCTTATCTTGCCAGCCGCAGGAGTGCTCAAATGCAAAGGAAATGGTGCAGAATATAAGAATGAGTTTTTATGGCAACATCAAATAATTAATACAGGAATCCAAGCCTATTTGGAAACAACAAAATTAATTATTTAAATATGTAAATAAAGCCAGTTCCAGGAAGGATATCTGATCCTAAGAATGTGGTGTCTTTGTGAATGAATGGTATTATATGAAGTTTGTTTTTCTTTTTGTACCCACTGTGATGTAGAAAAAGCTCCTGCTGCTGCTGGTTTCATGTACAGCACTAAGGTCCCCCAAAATGGAAAAATAAATTTAAATGGGCAATGTCTAATGCAGACACTGGTGCCCTCCCCCTGTCCGCCAGATCGAAGGTATTCACACCCTGACGATGTATGTGAAGGGTCATTATATTCTATGCCTTTATATGTTATAATTATAATGTTGATAACCTAACAGCAGCTGAAGAGGTGACTCCAGATGTCATAGCTCCTGCCCATGTAGGATTCCGAATACTTTTTACTTGACAGTAGTAGATTAGCTAGAAAGCACCTGGAACTTACCAGTATATTTGCCTTCAGAATTTTTATTTAGAATTCAATTACAGCAGTTTGAAAATGAGATACGTAAGAAAAAAAAAAAAAAGTCCTCCGCAGCTTACATCAAGATGTCAAGATCCCCAGTGGGATCCTTAATAAGGTATATTATATTTTAATATTAAAATATTATATTTTAATTCAGTTTTTCATGGTGTGGCTTTGTGACACTGCAGCCTCTGGTCCACACACCCTACAGACACACCAAAGATGGTCACGCCTCCTCGCCTATATAAAAGCAGCATTCAATCAGCTACTTGTCTAAGTGCTGTGCTTCTGTTTTGACTATCGCTGTTTTGTAGAATGTTGCCTGTCTTCTCAGCCAGCTTACGGATAATGATTTGAATTTAGCATGAGTCGTGCTCTGAATTCTTTCCGAACTCTCTTTGTATTTTTACCTATAACTGAGCTCCTGTTAACCTACATGACGATTTCATAGACTCGCTAACCGTGGATATTGATCTCAGATCGCTTTCTACAAGACCAGAACCTGTTAGGAAACAAATTTCATACTAGTTATTTTTTTCGAATGAGAAATGAAAGCAAGCTTACTGAACTCAAAAGCTGTTTATTGGTGTAGTAAATTTGCAGACAGAAATTATTGTTTTACATCTCACATATTGTGCTTGCTTAATAGCTACTTTTTGCCATTTAGTTTCCATAATTTACCAGCAAAATTATACATATTGGCAGCAATTATGAGGAGTCTGTATTTCTTTTTACATATTATTAGTCAGTGTTTTTATTCAGGAGTCAGTTAATATGAATTTGCATGTTATTCTTGCATCTGTTTATTTGAAACATTTTGTGCTGATGTGTCAAAGAGACATTAGTTATCCACTGCTGAGTGTCCAATGCATGATCAAAGGATGCTGTATTGCTGCTTACGGTTATAGAAGTTAAGTAAATAACTGTGGGAATAACGGTGCGATACAGTACAAGACATGTATACATGTTACATCCTTCATGGGCACTTTGTACCTGCATGGAACAGGAACAGAATTAGGAAGCAATGAAGCGAGCGATTTTAATCTGGGACTAAATATCCAGCAGTGGATTAGTCTCAGACGCTTTCATAGCTCTAGCTCACGTCATGAAATATGGATAAGGCCAAGAGGATTATGAAAAAACGAAGGCCTTTTCCCAAAACCTTTCAGGGTACAAGCAAGATGAAAAGTTTTGCAGATAATGGCCTACCAGAGGATGCATTGCTCAACATGGCCGATGCAGCCCATTGTGCAGTGCCATTTCTGACACCAGAGTCTGGCTTAAGATTAATTAAACTCCCCCCCCCGGAAAATCACCTTTCGGTCCAGATTGTTGGGTCTATACGGGGGCCTGCTTTTGGTCTTCATCTACAGTATAGCAGAGAGCTTTGCTTTAAAACTTCTTCTAATTCTTTTGTCAAACAATTCAAATTATGATTAATTCTGAGTAAAAAAAAAACATCACATCCATTGTGGTTCTGAGCCCAGTTACAGTCTGTGGTCAAAAGCAGGTATTGCAACCAGAACCATTTTCAGGTACTTCCTTGTTAAATTTATATTGAATGTTACATTTCTATTGAATAAGCAGAGGTGTAAAAAGTACTCAAAAATGTTACTCAAGTGAAAGTACAAGTAATGAGTGAAAATTTTACTCAATTAA
>JAODKF010000002.1:8421942-8435221 GCA_026779585.1 Mormyrus proboscirostris
CTTATTCTGACCAATTTTTAAAAAATGGGGGGGTGCCCTAATTGTTGGGGATGCCCTATAATCGGGGAAACACGGTAATTATTATTATAATTATTGACACATTATTGCTATAACAGCAACACTTTTACCAGCTGGTGAATTTTCCTACCGCTGGACTGTTTTTCCATCCGTACTGAAAAGGAACAGCTTATTTGGCTTAACTAAAGGTACTGTAAACAAGAAACAGCAAATATCATTGGATGATGCTAATCAGACACTATTGCAAAGAAATAAATTTACCTAAGAGCTTTCTGATATGACATGTCTCCAGAATCTCACACCGTGGTTCCAAAGTGACACAGGCTCCCGATGTGCCGTAATATCAAGACAAACCTCCTGCACATCGGAATAATCTAGATGAAAGGTAACCCAAGGACACTTTGGGTGGCGTCACAGTTAAATTCTGTCGAAGCTGGTCAAGGCATTGTAGCGATGCAGGGTAGCAGTAAATAGCAACTCAGAAACAGCGAAACCCACCTATGAAATGTTCATCAAGGCGATGCAGCACAAGACAAGCAAAAGAGAACCAACGTATACTGTAGCAACCAGGTAAAGCGTGGCAGATGCAAGTGGACCTCAGAAGGCAGGTGATCTTCCTGAGAGAGACAGCAGTCAGTACTCTCCAACTAGACATCATAATGTGATCTGCAGGAGATATAAGGGTCCTCATCATACAACTAACCATCCCACTGGAAGATGGCATTACTGCAGCCAAAGAGAGGAAATGCCTGAACTACACCAAGCTGGCAGCAGAGTTGCACGCTGGGCTTTTATCAGAAAAGCAGCAGTTCAGCTTCTCCACAGCGTTGGCATGATGGGGTCAAACCTATGGAGAGCAGTGAAAGAGCCAGGAGAGAAGAAGAGGCAGAGAAGGTCAGATACGGGCTATGGTTTCAGAGGGGAGATAGTGTTTGGGGAATAACACCACTGTAATGGCAGCCACGGGGGGTAGAGCGGGGACGTCCCTAATGTGCCTTTGCCTCCCCACTGGGAGAAACACTGGAATAGGGGGTGAAGCATCTGTGAACTGCAGTCCCCAGCTGACCAGCCTGCAGCTAACCCAATAGCACCGGGGGAGGTGCAGCAGACAGAAATGTCCAAACAGGAAGAGACTTCTTACCTGTATAATAGACTACCGACATTACTGCTGAACAGATGGAAGACTGTATATCTTCATAAGTTCTGTGTAAATTTGATGGGTCTAAATTGTTCATTACATGTACATACTTCTCTAAATAAGTTGCCGAAAAAGCACAGTTTATGTCCGAAACATGCCATCTCTTTTTTATCGTAAAATCTTTCCATAATCACTTTCTGTGTGCTGTAGGTAAAGCGCAGAGCAACACATTTCTCACGTTTGTGGTGATGCTGGTGTAATCCAACCTACTATACTGCCAGTCGTATAAAAGTATAGCACATATAATTATGTACAGTAGATAATGATAATAATCAACTATGTTACTGATTAACATATTTACTATACTGTACTTCTTATCATTATTTAGGTTACGCTATAGGCTACGCACATATATCATGTGTGTAGCAGGCTGGTCCATCTATTCTTGTGTAGTGATGTCTATCATACAGTATTTGCATGACGATTAAATCACCTAGAGACACAGTTAGTTATCAGATGGTGTCCCTGTTGCTTAGCAATGCATGACCATATTAGGAATCCATTCTCAATTTTAAACAAAAGTATTAGCTATTTATTTGAAAAATGTATACATCTTTGAGAGCCTCCATACCATCATTTACCAGTAAATCTGGTGAACAGTGAACTTTGTTTTTGAAAAAACACTATATACAGGGAAATAAAACTTTGCATTTTCCTTGCCCACACTAGTAAAATTTACAAGGCCATAAAAGGCAGAAAAAAATCCACATTTATCTATAATTTATTAAAATAAAAACATTTTGAAACAACAGGCGATGGTGAATTAAAAGATCTAGAAGATTCAGAGCCACTTTATGTCTAAATGTCATGGTTTATGCATGGTTCAAGACAACCAAGCATAAGTGTCAGAAGAATTGAAGACTTCAGATAAAATGACTCCCAGAAACACAATCATAAGAAATTTGTCTTGTGCCGGTATTGTGACTAGAAGATGGTAAAGAGCCACTGGTATCTGAGGGGAATAAAACATCTAGGGCAGAATGATACTCAGTGGTTTGAGCTGAGCTGTGCGCAGTGATGAAGTACGATTTGAGTTGAATCTCAGCCAGGGTTTGGCACGAAGGGAGAAATATTCTGGTGTCTGTAGCCTTTTCTGCTGTTGGTAATTGTTAACCGCTATAGGCAGCCTACTGCATGCATTTGTGTTTTCCCTTTTTCCTCCATCCAACCCCACTTTCTCTCTTACAGGTGGACTGTGCCGATTGGCCAGAGAGCCATCACACCTCCGGACTGCTTCAGGGCCCCGCCTCTGTTAACAGTGTCTGCCCCAGTGGGAGAATAGCACAACAGATTTAAAGACGCCCAGATCCAAAATGACAAAGGAAAAGAGAAACGCATCCTGCAATGCTAAGGGGACTTTTGCACGTTGACTTAGGACCAAATCATTTCGCTTAGGCTGTTATCTCTGTTTGTAGCTTGTAAATAGCATATTACTTTGTAATACATACCTTTTATAAAGAGTACTTGCCTGTGCCTGTTGTTTTATTTTTCTCCCATTCCACCAATACACATACACAAGTAGTGTCTCTTTTTATGTTACCTTCCGTTTCCCTTAGACACTGGTTCTAAAAGGGGTTGAAACAGTACATGTGAGTTGGTTCACTGCGTAAAGTCATTTAATGCTGCTGTCTACAGGAGAATATTGCAGTAAGACTTGCATCCCGGTGGAGACTGAACGGGAAAATCCGAAGGTAATTTTCAACTAGACATTGCAACTGCCCATGCTAGCAAGGCCACCAAGGAGTGGTCTGAGAGCAACTCTATCAGCATCATGTTTTGGCCTGATTGGAGATTTAAGAATATCTGACTTCACAAAAAATACAAACTAGCTGGAAAGTGATTTTCCGCTACTGATCAATGGTTTGAAGTCATCAAAACTGTTAGGAACAATATTGATTCTGCTTTCTGTAAAACGGCATCAGCAAGTTTACCTATAAGGATTTGATGTTTGAGGAAATCTAAGGAAAGCTCTTCAAATATCAAGTTATTTTATCAATTTCTTTATTTTTGCAAATTTTCTAACCACTGTCTTGTTGTTGAACTACATAAACTGCATGTCTTACAATTTATGACTTGGCCCATTTTTTTTTGCCCCAGAGTGTACATAATTACTGTACATGCATAATAAATGCAATACAATAAACACTATCAGGGTATAAATAAATAGCTGGATAAAATATTCCAGTATCCATACAAAAACAAAAAGTTATATAAAATATCATTGACTGTACGTGTACATGCTGTCTGTCATTGTTTTCCCAATAAAATTATATGTAGCAAAATGAACATGTTAACTATTGCAAATTTTCGTCAACTGATATTACTGTACTCTGCTGGAATTGTGAAAGGTAGACTGCCTAAAAATGTTTCTGTAGGAATTAATTATTTGTGAATATTGAAAGGAATTACCAGTAGTAAAACATCAAACCTAGTGATGTAAAAATATAAAAAACTGTTAATTTGGAGAGAATCGCATAATAATGTTTTCATAATGCTGGATAGTAATTATGGTCGTGCCACTTATGCTACTCTTGTCTTTCTCACTCGCATTGTTTTTATTTCGTTTCAATGTTTGTCACGTGGATCTTCCTGACGCATTGTTTTGATTTCGTTTTACCGTTTGTCACGCGGATCTTCCTGACGCATTGTTTTGATTTCGTTTTACCGTTTGTCACGTGGATCTTCCTGACGCTAGAGCAGTATTTCTCTCCCAATGAGTCACTGGGATCCAAGAATAACGCATCTGAAAAACACGTATCATGGATTTGTCTCAACATTAAAGAATTCAGAATACAGTTCAGGACTAAGAATACAATTATTAAAGGATTTGTAGAAGCTTATCAGCTGTACATCTTAATTAGAGCAGACCCCCACTCAGGCATGTTCCTGTCGGGAAAACAGACATGCTGCATTCTCCTTGGCCACAGTCCTGAAAAACCATATGTCAAGTAATGTTTACATCTTGGTTCTGTTTTTGACTCATGTTTATTTTTAGTAGCTATACCTTAAGTGGTTACACCTGAGTAATATTACAGTTTAATGTAAAGAGGATTTTAACATAAACTCTTAAAAAAAAAAAAATCATGGTCACACCCGAAAGATTTCCCTTTTATTCTCTGCAATCATGTCTCTTAAATGGACTATTTTGTCCTTCTGTTTGTGCATGATTAGCAGTGTCATAAATTATTGTTACTGCGCCAGTCACCCGAACAAACAAACACACAAATAAATAACTTGGTTTTTATGAATAGTATGTAAACTGAACACAAATGGCACCATTAGCCGGCCTACAACTGATAACTGCCTTTCTTTAGTTTTTCAGCTGAGTAATTGAACTGACATTACAAATTGTATGATGTTTACAAACTGCCTTAATTCGGCTATTTAATTTTTGATCCCATCTCACACATGACAAGTTTATTAATCAGTCTGCTTTGCAGTAATCTTTCAATTTGTGCAAGGAATCATATAAGCATACAGAAGCAGTATCACCCCTTGCTATGTTGGAGAGACTAAAATGAAAATCTGATCTAAAATAATAATTGAACTTTGAATATAAAAGCACAGAAAACACTAGAAGGAATACATTGTCTGCTAATGAAGAAATAAATAACCTTTGTGATTAAAGAAGTTGGCCAAAATGCAGCCAATCGCATGTGCCAGTGTAAGCACCACTGCACGCACACGTCATCACTGCAATGTCATACGAGAACACACAATGACTAATGTCTCCTTGTGATAGAGAAATAAGAGTTAGAAGCCCTTTGCATTTTCACTTTGATTGCAGTTGATTACATTTGCACATTAATGGCTTTTATAAACATCTTAAGCAGTTTTAAATTATGCATCTAGTGTAGTTTAATTAAAATTGCATTATATGCAAGTCTTTACTCATTGCACTTGATATGATTCATTAACAAACACTATCATCATATTTCCTCTGTGTATGATTTACATGGATACAAGCCTAACAAAGCTTGTAATTTATTAAGTCACTTTTTTGCCTTTAACTAACCTGAATTATTGTGCGATAAGAGACAAATTAAAATATACAGTGATCTTTCATTACTGGAGTTCTGAAGACTGACACAGTTGTCCGTATATAAACAATGGTTAGAAATTCAAGAGTAATATTGCTTTCGACAATGATCGTTATCTATTTTTTCCATTTTAATTCAAGCAAATGCTCAATAGGCCTCTGAGAATGAGTAAATCGATTGTTTAGTTTTAGTAAAGTGATGACAGTGGATATGTGTTTAAATAATTTTTTAGGCATGAAAATATACGTATTTCGTACTGTCTTCAATGGGTCTGTTGCATGATTTTTGACCTTGCGAGTTCTTTATTTTCTATTTTTTTATGTGATGCCCTATTCTGCAATGGAACACTGAATCTTTACATAGGTCTTGGATAAGAGCTAGACATGCAGATATTTCTGTGACATTGAGTAAGCCAGTACGGGCTTCCATCCCCCCCTTTTCTGACTTCTTTTTTTCCTTTAAACTTTTTTTTTTTTCTTGAACCTCCTGAAACTAGTTTATATTACCTGACCTGTAGTAATCTGTCTTTGATTTGCCACCAGCATAACAAATGTCAGTATTTCACAGGCTAAAGAGAGGTCCTGATTTACATATATTCTTTTATAGGGTTTTCTGTAAATTTTGTATATATTTGAGGATTTAGTGATCAGTGGTCTTTGTTGACGCACCACAGCACACAGTGCACAATAACGAAATGTGTCTTCTGCATTTAATCCATATGGGACAATGTGACATAGCAGGGGGCAGCTAATTCAGCGCCCAGGTGGTACCTTGCTTAGGGTACCTCAGTGGTGCCTTGCTGGTCATGTTTTCAAACCAGCAATCGTTCAATTACAAGTGCACGTCCCTAACCATTAAGCCACCATAACCACAATATAGATGTTTATGTAAGTTTCTTCCACACGTTGCATATTTTTGTACGGTGTTTTTAAGACTCAAATAGTGACATCCAACCATTTTTCAATCGGTTATCCTGCACAGGGTCATCCATCCACCCATCTACCATGCAACTGCTTATCCAGTTTAGCGCAAAGGCAGCCCCAAGTCCACTCCTGTCAGCACAGACCAGAAGTGAGGCAAACGACCCGGACCGGATGCCGGTCCGTCTCAGACCACGCCCAGACACCATTTGGCAATTTAGAAATGCTAGTTCAGCTACCTGTGTGCCTCTGGATTGCGGGAGGAAACTCACAAAGACGAAACGTATAAACTCAAATCAGGAATAGGCCTTTACTCCTCAACTTTTTTGCATTATCAAAATAATATATGGACATAACCTGAATTATTTTTTCTGTCGTCAATACTGGCAAATTGTGTTTACATAACATTGAATGCCACCAAATTTTAGCCAATCACACTGCTTCTGCCCTCTTGCCTGCTCACTCTGTCGCAGGCACCACTCAAGTTTGGCTTTCACTTTTCCTGGGCGCGTGAGCCCCTGGTACATGCGATGTAGCGTCACATCTTCTGGTATCCTCGATGTTCATACTTCTAGAGCCAATGCGCCACGTGACCTTTGAACTCAGGCCTGAGGTGGCGCTGCAGAGCAAAGCTGCTCTTAAAAGTCACATTTATGAAGTGTGGTCTGGACGTTATAAGAAGAAATAAGAAGCCTCAAGTGAAAAATACAACTAAATATATTTACATATAAAAATTAAAAACTAATGAAGCCACACCTAAAACTAAACTAGATTTCAAATGAAATTATAAATAAACTAAATTAAAATATAAAAACAGTAATAACACAGGCTATGACGTTGCAGTCCAAAAGTATTTTGTTTTAGTATGTAGCCATCTGGGAGTCTTTATAATCTTTTAGCAAGACATCACATTCTTCAAATGCACTAGCCATTTTTTTATCATTCCGATCGTAGAGGTTATATAGGTATTCATATACAATCTCAACTACTTTCTAACTTCCTGCTACTTGGACAATGAATGATTGAGGTGCGTTTGTGTCACTGAGTGGAGCCTCTGTAAAACGGGACGACAATATACTGTCTGTTAAGGAGTTACTGATTCTCTATACTCCTGTGCCAAATGTTTAATACTTAGCGTTAACAAAGCCCGAGAGTCCATATTATCTGTTTTTGGTTGCATAATTTTATTATGTTTTACTTATTTAGGACATTTTTTCAAATTCCAGTGCCTGAGTATTCTAGTCCATTGCTCTTTGAAAGGGTGTATTTGCATTATTATGCTATTACATTATCATTATATCAGTGGCATAAATGGTCTTAAAATAACAATAATATCATTTATCACAATTATTTCTGGGACAATATATCATCCAACAAAAGCAGAAATCCTGACAGGCCACCCACTGAGCCTCCACTCTACCTGAGACCTACAGTAGATGAAATTTTTTGACCAGATTCTTTGATAAGCAAATTTCTCTTAATTGTCTTTCATGGATGGATGGATGGGTGTTTGGATGGATGATAGAAATGGTCTTTGACATGCTGAATACTGTCACACTCTTGCAAGGTCTCTTCTCTTACTCCCAGACACAATGACCTCTTCAGGTACCCCTGTTGTCAGTTCTGCGACCAGAGGTCTGCACTTCACACTTGAGCACCTCGCCTGGGGGGGGGGGTTGCGAAGGGGGGTTCTGTCCCATCCTTTGTGTCGTTTTTGTCTCTTGTTCTCCAGCCTGGAAATGTCACTCTGTTACATGCTGAAAAGCCACAAGCAGGCACTGGTGTACAAAGAAGGGTGGCGGCAAGAAACGCCAGGACACACGGGTGAAATAAAAGAGACGCTGGTGTGTGACGGAGAAAAATGTTACGGTGTTTCAGAATGTGGGTGTGTACAAGCCATCGTCTTTACGGGGGGGAACGTAGACAGAGGCTGGAAGAGTGTGATAGATGAGAAGGATCCCGTCTAACTGGGATATACAGCACAGTAAGTCTAGATGTAGGAGTAACTAAGAATTTAATAACACTCCTGAGTCAGGATTTATGTCTGCATATGACCTGTAATCATTTTTATCCTCACTATTGGCCTTTAAGTGATTCTGTCTAAATCTCAGAAAGATTTGATTGATTAATACTTTCCCTGGATGATACTGCATCAGAATTGAATTAATTCACCCAAGACCATTGCATCTATCATTTGTACTACTGTGTTTTGTGATAGATTCGAATTGCCGGTAAAATTCTTTAGAGAATATGAAAAAGTTTTTGGTGAAATCAAATAAATTATGTGTTGGATTAATTATCATATGATTACATACCGTTTTGGAAGCATCAGATAAATATGGGGTGCTACCTAATATAGAAATGAGGGTAGATAATGCAGAAATTCTTCATTTTATTCTCTTCAGCTATTTGAATCTTCCTATGGCTAAGCATGTCGCATTGTGTGGGATTATTTTAAACCATTATAAGAAATGGAAAATGAAGATATCGAACAATATCAGTCAGAGCCCCCTTGACAAATTTTCCACTTTTGTTTTAAGAATCACTGAACACAAGAGCTATATCTGCAAACAGCAAGATTGATTGTATGTCTTCAACACTTTCAGAGAAGTGTGACATTCAGCTTCTGAATTGATATCCCCAGTTTCAATTCCAACGGGGATAGTTGTGCTTCTAAACCATTGCATAGAAAAGGCTGTACATTTTGTATTGGACATTCTGCAGTGGGTTTAAGACATATGCACTATGTTTAGAACATCTTTTTTACAGGGACCTGTGTTACTGCTTGCAGTGAAATGGTGTCAGCGTGTCAAAGGATTCCTGGTAACAGATAATAGATTGTCATGTGCAACAACATTGATGCCATAATCTATAGATATAGTACTCAGGCAGGAGATTAGAACACTGAAGATTCTTTTAGGAAGTGGAAAATCTATGACAACATGCAGTTGCTAATTAGGGTTAGCCGCAAGATCAACATTTTGGCTATATCAAAAGACTGAAACTAATATTGATATGAATGAATTCTGTTTGTTAAAAGTCAACAAAGTTTAATTTAGTAGCACTTAATTTTTATTTCTTTTTTAATTTCAGTTTATTTTTTTTCTCCAGCAAACTCTTTCTGCATATATGGGGTCCCTAGATATGAAATATTAACTCAAATTTCTATCTACATCAAACATACATGACCCAGTCCAGAATAAGTCGATTAAAGATGGTTGGGTATAGTTCAAACAGCAAAATGCCCCCTAGGTAGCCCCTATTCTCAATATAAGACCAAAGACCTGCCCACATCACGTAAATCAGTAGTTTGGGAATATTTTGGTTTCCCAGTAAAATACACCAATGAGGGAGCAGTTAATAAAACCAAGACTGTCTGTCATTTTGTTACACCAAACTCAAATGTGTTGCTTGAAACTCAGCCAATGCGCTAACTCATTTGAGACGACAACATCTGAGTATGTGTTTGACTGCGTGTACACAAAACGTTTCTGGCGTATAAGGCACCATTGGCAGGAAGTTCAGACTGGGCTCAAAAATATTACGGCTATAGGGGTGTTTTTTTGCTGCAAAAATTTAACCATATTTGGTAGTAAAAAACATGGGATTTAGTTCATTATGACTTTTGTAATTTTTGACGTATTTTACATATTTATTTTTACAGTGTTTTTTTGGAAAGATTTTTAGTTTGCACGCCTTGTTGCACTATTAGACAATGAAATGTTAACATTCTGATGGTATATGTTTAGTTTTTTATATGTAATTGTTAGATTTTTTTAATAGAGTAATCAAATTTTTTATTACGTTACACAAAAAATTAGTTGTTAAATCAGTTGACTAATCAGTCGACTTTCCTTTGGCACTTTAGGCAAAGAATAAGCTGTCATGAAACGTTCCTGAGAAAATGTGCAGCAAACATTTTGTCAATGGAGCTAATATATATTCTTTGAATTGAAGTCTATCAAAGTTAAACAGAACAAATTCTGCAGTGAAGGAAGTGACTTTGAAAAGAGAACACAAAGATAAGCCCTGAAGATGCATTAAACACCCTTCAGCCGAACTGTATTGTAGAGATAAAGTAGAAATACATAATGTATTTAAACTTGGTACATACAAATTCCAATAAGATGAGTGATTGGCTTTGCGTAACTCAAATACTTGCAACAGTGTGGTGTTTATTCTCCAAAACAGAGTGAAATCGGTTGGCTAAATTGCATAGAAGTTTTTGCCATACAGTATTGCGTAGCTGTTCTGTGCCAGCACTGGAGAGAGCGCGAGTACGTCGAGGGACATGAGTGAACCAGTTTCACATTATCTACACCGTGTACAAGTGAAATCGGCTGGCTAAGTCAGCTCCCTTAGAGGCTGGTACCTGGGCAGCTGCCTATGTCACCGAGTGGGTTGACCAGGTAGTACTTGGTAGGATTTTCCACAGCCTAAATTAGGGTTCCCCCATTCCAGTCACGGAGAGTCAGAATCCAACGCAGTTCCCTGCTCAAAAACACCATAATCAGTTACCAATTAATCAGTTACCGGGTTTAGTGTGTTTGACTAAGGAAATTTGCAGACTCTTTCCCTCTAGGACTGGAACTGGGGAACCCTGGCCTAAATTCATTAAGGCATGGGCTGAAATGTTCCATGGGGAATTTGGTCATTAGCATTTTCTGCCTGAAATGAATATTTGGTCAATGGAGACAAAATTGCTAACTTATTACAGGTTTTAATTTTTAGAATTAATGTACCAGCATATTATCCATCCATCCATCCATCCATCCATCCATCCTTTCTCCTCGCAGTTATCCAGTGGCAGCAGGAAACCGTGCTGGTCAGTAAAGGACACGAGATGGGATGCTGCAAAGGGGGAGGTCTGTGGCCCAGCGAGTTAAGGTGCTGTGCCTGTAATCAGAAGGTTAATCCTGGTTGAAATCCAAGGCTGGCAGAGTGATTGCGCAGTTGGGCTCTTGTGCAAAGGCCCTTAACCCCCAATTGCTCCAAGGACTGTTTAACCCTGCTTTCACGGAAAAATGTGCATTGCTTTGGAAAAGCATCTGCTAGATAAAATCATGTATAACATGTATACTCTGGATGGCTGTACCACACACACACACACACACACACACACACACACACACACTAGGAGCAATTGCAAGATACCTGAACTAGATAATGAACAAAAACTATTTTTACATGCGACAGACAAGATACTAGAAAATCATTACTTTGAAAAAAAGGAATGCTAATAATTTAATAACTTTAATAACATTTTTAAATTCACATTAATTTTGAAGTTCTTCTGCAGTGGCTCAGTTGGAGGTGTGTAGGAATTTATTATTAATCATGATATTTATTGACTGTCAGTCCTTGTGGTGAAAAAGAACAAATATTTTCTGCTCCTCAAGAGAACCATAGCCTTGTTCCATCATCACAACGAAAGCAACATATCTCTCTATTCTGCTGATGTTGCAGTGTCTTTCCTGCAAGGATAGAAGGTAACTCACTCCATGCTTGGTCTGCGTTGGCTGACGTTACTTACCATATATTGCTGGGCTGTTCGACACCGATTTCTGCAGACTGCAGTGTTTGTGAGATCATGTTCTAACAAATGCCCTCATTAGGCACTAATGAGTGGGTTTTCACTGCAGAAATATGGTTCACATGCTATAAAAGGAAGCAAACATGAAGGCATGAATGCACTAGATGACTCTAGTGATGTGATAAGTGCAGACTGCTGTTGGTGTGGATCAATGCTCAATTCAACCTCAGAAGCCAAAATTATTAAACCTGAGTGTTGGGGCTGAACATGAAAAACAAATACAACAGTGCCAACGGTTCTTTTAAATTGATAAATTGAGGAGTGCTGTTTAACAAACAGGGAGCAAGACAATCAGAATAAAAAAGGACATAAATTTATCAAAAATCAGTTCCTTGGCTCCCAGCAGGTGACCTACTGTCCTCTATTTAAGCACCGAAGCAGAAATTCAATCAAAACCCAATGAAAAAAAATACAAAGACCCTCAACCTGAGCCGCCCTTGAGTGCTGCAGCTGCTCCACGTAATTGAATCACAGGCCACAGTTTAAACTCACCTCCCTGATCCCACTGGGGTTGTTATTAAATAAGTACTCAAAAACTTTAATGTAGGACAATACAAATAAAGGGAGGAGAAAAAACTATTGGCATTGGCAGGGAGGGAAAAGCAGGACTTGAGGGGGTAGCTGTGTATTTCCCAAACACACTTTTATTAAAGTGTGCAGTCTATCCATGTGATTAAACCCGATCATTGGACTCTATCAAAGTAGCGCTTTCTCCGTGAGCAAATGCATAAGTATCCGGTCCTGTTAGGAGCCAAAGCATCTCATTAAAGCAATCGGTCAACTATTTCCTTATAATGTAAAATAAAGCTGGAGAGAGACAACACAGGCGCATAAATATAGTCGCCTTTAAACTCCTACAAACAGGCGGTACTGAATTAGGAGATTTTAATTCATATATGGCTCAATGAAGAAGTTGGCCATTCAGCTGTTACATTAGTAAGTGTTAAAAAACAAATGTATGCAGTACATCTCGAGCCACATTTCAACAGCTGGCTGACATTACACACCTGTATTTATCCCTACATATCACCTTAATGTAGGTGCAGGAATGTGACTCTAGCATGTGATTAACTGCTGTTTCCAAAGTAACTGATGAAAATCTATCGGGGTCCCAGTGAAACCAGTGCAATAACAAGTGACTGGGGTTCCTATAAAGAAAGTGCAAGAAACAGGACACTTGGTGCTAGAATTGTAATCCCTTCTTCTCAGCACATAAATGTGTAGGCAGAAAGTAACATCAAAATGACCAAATAGCCTGTGCAGTGCTTTTGGACAGTGTCAGCCTCCAGCCTTTGGATAAGGATGATTTTTTTCTCTCCCAGTTTTCACGCAGTGTCTTCAGCAGGAGACATTCGGAATTGGCACCTTCAGCAAACCTCCTGGCCCAAATCTGTGCTCTTCTGTGACCACAGACGAGGCGCATCACCTCTATATCTGCTTTGCCATGAGGGACATCCTGGATCTTGAACCATGTAGGTATCAAGAATCAGTTAAGAATCATGAAATTCTG
>JAODKF010000002.1:8435321-8448600 GCA_026779585.1 Mormyrus proboscirostris
GCTTTGCCATGAGGGACCTGGACAACACGGCCCCCCCCCCGCCCCCCCCCCCCCCACATTCAGAAATAGGAAGGAGAGCTCACCTCTGCTTCCAGGGTGCAGTTCATCCCCTGCTTTATTCTGTGAGCCTCTTGTGCATCTTGCATCTCTTATACAGTCCATCAGTCTTATTCTTCCTTGACACTTGCTGCTGGAGTCACCAAGGGCAATTCTCAGCTCTGAAATGCAACATGACTATCCCCTCTTCAAAACACCACTCCCAAATGCTGGCCAGACTCCAGGCTTATTTTTACAGTATAAGACAAACATACAAGCCAATATAAAACTGATAAAAGTATTTATTTTTATGATAATAAAACAGCAAATAAATAAATAAACACAAAATACAACAAAGAAGAAGGCCACGCCCATATATAATTAATCCTTAATACAAGCATAGGTACACACATAAAACAGTATTAAATGACGCTTAAAATGTAATTGCAAAATATAATTCACAATATGATTATCTTGTTTACTAATAAATGCCACACATATAATTGCTTTGAGTTGGGCAGATCTTCATACTGTACACTCAAATATATGACAGTTGGAATGAATTATCACTGACATATATAGTCACTACGCCCCATCCTGGGTTGTTCCCTGTCTTGCACCTATAGCCTCTGGGATCAGCTCCAGACCCCCCACATCCAGAATCGGATAAGCGGCCACAGAAAATGGATGGATGAATGGATATACAATCACCTGTCGAGGTATATGCATGTTTGCAAGTGTATAAATGTATATATTATTCCATTCTTGTGTGTCCTATGTAAGGTTGTGAAGGCCCGAAGCTTATCCTGGGAATTACTGGTGCAAAGCAGGGGATGATGCAGGATGGGGCACCACCTCATTGTAGTGAGGGTGTGTGTGTGTGTGTGTCTGTGTATATATATATGTGTGTACAGTATATATTCTTAGCGAATGAGCATCTTATAGTTTTCCTTTTATAGCCTTAAAACATAGTAATGAATGGTATCCATTTCATATGTTGTATTTGGCATACATGTATGTATGCATAAAAAATATGCAAAATTATGAATCTTTATAATATTCATTAATTGTATTTACTTTATAATATTAATGTTAATATATTATAAATTAATATAATGTATGAATGATATTGAATTATGCTTTTGGAATGTATAATAGATGTGTTTTTATCTAATATGCAGGTAACTGGGGATGTAGTGAGCAGCTCTTAAAAAGAAAGACAGCATGAATATATGTACCAGCAGTGACTGCCGACTGCAGTATGTATGACCGCGGTGTTGAAATAAATCTGCCAGCATGACCATGTATCTTAAGACACTGATTATTTCATCGCTACAGCAACAGCTGTTGGCATTTGAATCCAGATTAAGAATTTTTCAGTTTGATGGCAAAACTAAATTTGCTGTGGTGTCATAATTTAATAATTTGATACCTCCACTGGAGGCTTAGTGACATATACTACCAGTCAAAAGTTTTTGCACACACTGAGATTTTCCACATTTGCATGTCACTTACCTAACATTTACTAAAAATACACTCAATTGTCACAACAATGAAAAACAGCTGGTAACAAGATTTCACATGAGGTAGATGAGGGGCGTGGCACACGGGACGATCGGACAACCAGGGCATGACATCAGTATTCTACACTAACAAATAAATGTACAGTATGTTCGCCATTTGAGTACCTTTATTATCAAAAAAAAATATATCGATCATTAATCAAAGTAACCTTCTCTAGCAGTTATAACAGGAAAAAAAAATAAATTTGAGACATTCTTTATAAGACAAACATTTTTTGGGTGGCAGCGTGTCGCTCAGTGGGTTAAGCCTGTGTGCCTGTAATCAGAAGGTTGCTGCTTCAAACCCCGCCTCAGCACATCTGCGGCTCTTTGAGCAAGGCCCTTAACCCCCAGCTCCCTGGGTGCCGCTATGGGTGGCTGCCCTTCACAGGCAGCTTGCTTACAAAGAGCAAATTGAGGGAGGCATAAAAGATAATTTCCCCACAGGGATTAATAAAGTGATGGTTATTATTATGATTATTGTACAAGGGACATTAAATACTCCTTGATTTCATTAGAAGAATCAGTTAACTAGTGAGTTTAAAGTTAAAGGATAGCCTAGAATTTGAGTATGCCATTACCACACAAGTTCATAGGATGTCAGACATACATACTCATTCCATGTTATAAAGAAAATTTGTTTTATTTGACTTAAATTTTCACTGAATAAGTGCAATTGCTGTAAATCATGAAGTTGCTTCCTGTAACCTCACCTCACACTGGAGGCCCCAGGTACCGGCAATTCATAACGAGTGCAGTGAGCACTGCACAGGGTCTACTTTTCGTTGCAGTTTGGTATTTATCTGGATTAATTTTTCCTGAATCTTTGCTGTATCCATTGAGATTTTACATTAGGGCAGCTGAAATCCATATTCAGGACTGCATGTTACACCGTTATCTATCTGCTCTGGCAAAAAACAGCTTGGAGGAGATCTTCCATGTAAGAACTCAGCAAGTCATAATCAGTGAGGAAGGTCAATCATTGTTACTCCTATCAGCTGGTAAACCTCATGAATCATATGCTTGCCATTAGCTAATAATGAGCAGCCTGTTGTTCCTGGGAAGGTCATCAGTGAGGAATAAGGTTACAGGGATGCCACCAGGTTTCTGCTCGAGAAGAGGTTTAACATCGTCAGCTGTGACCATGAATACCCTTCCACAGAGGACCGTGGATACGGCAGTGGCATTAAGTGCTGTCTGCTCATTGAATCATTTCGCTCTGATTAATACTGGAACCGCTGGTGTTTTTTTAACCTCCTTTGACTGCCAGCAGCGACGTTCTTCAGCGTATCACAACCTTTGTTTTCACTAAAGGGTCATCGCATTAGCATACCGTTCACCCAGCAAGAAAACAACAGGAAAGTCAGTAATCCTCACAGCAGCAAACCCAAATGTTTTTTTGCTCATTGATTCAAGTATTGGTTTCAATAGATTAATCTTGTGAAATGAACCTTAATCTCTCACCAGTAATAAAATTAAAGTCTTGCTTTAACGTAAATACCAAAAGAACTAACCACTTTATTTGGCATTACCGTTGTGTACTGTATACGCGAGCTTGTTCTTTTGAAAAGATATAAAAAGTGTTTCACCTGGGGTGATGGTTGTTAATAAGCGGAATTTTCGGCAAACATGAAATCACTAGTAAATTGCATCTATTTATTCAACATTTAATATAACACATAATGCATTTGAAAACTTTTCAGCTTTACAATTTTACAGCAGAGGGGTAACCCTATAAGAAGCATTACGGCTTTTTGATTAAGGATGTTAGATTCACTGCCAAATCAACCATAATGGCACATTAGCGCAAACAAAAGGGCTGCATACGCCAAAGTACGTCTTGCTTGGCAGTTAAAGGAGTTTGACGTTCGCCAGCGTGGGAAACGGCAGTTCCAGCGTTAACAATGATGTCAAGCCAAGTGACTTGATACCAGGCAGTTTTCGTAAAGCTGTTTAATGCCGTCTGCACTTGATCCTTAGTGTATTATTTCATCCATACAAACAACCGACTTAACCAGTTATTGTCCGCGGCATTGATAGCTGTCTCTCCCAAATACCGAGTAGCGGCTAGGGAATTCACGCAGCACACAGGTGGTGTCGAACCACTTACAGTAAAAGCTCTACTTCCAAACTTACTGTATATCTGACTGTACACCTGCAAGATGCAAGGCATCAACAGCAAGCACCCAAGGGAGGTCACGAGGGTTTGCAATCCCAATCCCGCGAAGCTGTTGCCGTGCTCGGCTATTCAGTCCCATCTTTAATAGCCGATGATAAATGTTTGTCGGAAACGCCTGGCACAGTTGTTCGGTAGGGGCTTGTCTCAATTCACATTCTCAGACGTACGGCTGTTAGCCACCAGCCATAAAGCTGCCAATTTGCTCGACCTCTGACACTGTTTTTAAACCGGCGATCAGGTATTCTATTCCCCGGACTTGGGCTTGAAATTAGTCCTTTAATTTCTGCACAACTGCCATTAGTGCATGCCGGAGTGGGACGACACCAGGATGGATTTCTCCAGCGGCCACAACTAAGGCTCTTTGTGAGAGGGAGGCTGCATTTTTGTGAGGTGCAGGGAGGGGTATGAGTGCATCATATATTATTATACAACAGCTAGTTCTGACCAAAAAATCTGATTGGAAAGAGGTGTCCTATGTGCTCGCCGATCAAGTCGCGTTGTTCCAAACCGTCATAATTTTACCTCACGTTGGCCAGCTCCCAATTGATACTGTCTGCAAGCTTGGTGTTCCGTCAGTCTTCCACAATCTGTAAGATGTCCACAATGACTAATCATTCTAGAGTATGTCCGATTTCAAAGTACCCCTTATGCATCTTTTTCCGTCCAAATGACACAACTCATGTATGACATCCGTAACTATATCATATGTTTGCAACTTATAACATACTTCAGCAGTCCCTCATATCAGTATTAGTGATGACAGCATGTAACAGAGTTATCTGTGTATAAGTAAGTTACAGGCAACATTCAATTTTACTTAGAAAACTCGAAATAGGCTACTTTGTTACAACAAAAGAAAAGTTGCAGTGCGTGAACGTTGTGCTGAGTAATTTTCATTAACTGCAGGCGATTCCCTTTTGGACTTACGTCTCAATTGATTTATCAAGTTACATATGCAATCCACCAACATCACAAATTCTCGTTCAAAGTATATTAAGTTCCAGATTAGGCAATCAGATTGACACTTACGGTTCATCCAGGCTGCAAAGTTGACTTGCTCTTGTAGGTTATCAGTCAGTGTACTTTACGTTTGAAGTACCCATGTTGGAGAGTCAAATTTTCCTTGAGTAATCAATGTTACAATGTTACATATCTGTGGCCGTAAGTCTGGTTTGTTTGTGCACAACAGCATTGTATTTATGCCTCTATGCATCATTAAATATCTTTCCAGCAGTGAATTTATGTCGTATCTGCAAAATCATCTTTTAATTTTAGGTTTTCAGAACTAAACTTTTTGATGCCTCATTTTGTAAACTATTCTTTCCTGTAATGTTGTCTCATGACGTGAAGTTGACATCGGTTACCTCTATCCTTAGCGATCTTGAAAGCACATTAATTCGAATTGTGGTATGTGTCCTTTCAATTATTCCTCTCGTTAGGTGGCCCAGGAAGTGGACAGAGTGAATCTGATGGAGTGTGCGGAGACGCTGGCAGGATCAGAGGACACAAACATCTAAAAGCACTGATGACCAGAGATATGGCTACAGAGTCCCTGTGGAAAATTGGGTTGCGATCAAGCTGTGCGCATTAAAGCCTCTTGACAGCATAAGCCCTCCTTTGAAAATACACTCGTCAGGGTGAAATGTTAATTTGTTTCATTTGTAGGCTCTTTCACATCTAGGAGGCCCTATTTATGTGCATGAAGGCAAACATGCCGTCCCAGTTTCTTTTGAGATTAATATTTGTTTAATTTTCTACACTCATTCTGTTTTTTATTTTATTTATTATTTTTTTTTAATTTTGTCATATAAATCCCACAGAGGGGCTCCCTGCAGAGAATCTGCTTCTTGATAATCAGAGAGACTGTGGAGGAGAATAAAAGAAAATAGCAGAGAGGAAAACTAACCCATTGATATTCTACTAAGTTACTATTCTACTAAGCTATAGAAATACTAACCATATATAGGATGGAACAGGAAAAAATGTAAACAGCATTCAGAGTTTGAAAGTCAGACAGCACAAGGTTTTTTTTCCTGATTATGTTTGTAACAGTCTAATGAAAATTATCAGTAAATATGTTTGAACTGGATTTTTCAGTCAATGTGTACTTCAAGAAACGGGAAATTAATTGGCAATTAAACTTGTAATGCGAGAGCAGAATCAGAAAATTAAAAAGTCATATTCGGTTTTGAGCAATTATATATTTAACTTGGCAGAAAAAGATAAACAATTGCAATGACAAAAGATGCTTGAAGGCAAAATCGACAAAAAAAAAAAGCTAGCAGAGGTATGTAAGTGCAGCCCTCGAGCGAAGAAATGGCACATCAGGGTCCTTAATCTTCTCTTGTAATTCATGCAACAAAGGCTCAATCAAAAGACAATTAATGTTCTTGTGGAGACGCTGTGTATGGGTCAGCAGGCAGACAGCTGGAGATACCCATTCACTCTTCATGGCCACTATTGATTCACAACCAAATGGAAACCCAATCACCCCGGGTAACAAAACATTTAATAAAGCTTAGACAATTATTCCCCCAGGAGGTACTTACTAATATTGGGAGAATGACATACAAGGTTTGTTAGTAATCTTAAAATATAAATTAAATTTTTACGACAATCTGACTCTTATCCCTGTGTGAACAGTTCTGTATGTTGTTCTTCATTTTCATTTAAATTTTCCCTCTTAATTTCAGCATTTCAATGCACAGTTTGTACATTGATATATATTATTTGCTGTATACATTTATTTTTTGTCTGGACACACCTACTGTTTGCTTTTCCGTAAGATAGCGACACTAAGCACACCTCGAGGTTATTTATAGCGAATATTGTTTTGTGAACAAGGAGATGGAGTGCTGTGACAGATGACCTGGCCCCCAAAATCCCCCCACCTAAACCCTGGATTGGGAGGAGTTGGATTCTACTGGTCACCTGACTGCTCCAGAGCTGAGAAGTCAAACCCCCAAGACTGAAGTAGTTCAACATGTGACTTTTTCATTATAATTGCGACGGACAGTTTATCATGTCGAGCAGATGGAATGATTGTTTAACAGCATGTTTATTAGTTACTGATTAATTTAAAATTAATTAAAAATAAAGACATGAGGGATGGCCAATATTTTCACAGAAAAGTACATCTTGTATGAAGTTTTCCTTGCCAGTTTTTATGTAGTATATTTCATCATTGTCATAGATCATTTTTTTCTTGAACAACAATATTTTAGGGAAGTAATAAAATTACTTTCTACTAACATGAAAGCTCCTACCAAAATATCCACTTAAGTTTTAGATAAATATAAACGTCTCTGCTCTTTTCCGAGACTGATCATATACTTGTATATTTTCTGCAGAGCACATTTCAGTGTTTAATTTGTAACCGAAAACCGCATGAGGTAATAACTGGATAAAACCCCCGATAACTGTATGTTCAGGACATGCATCACTGAAGATCCCCATACTCTAGAGATAACTGTATGTTCAGGACATGCATCACTGAAGATCCCCATACTCTAGAGTGCTAAGGTTTCCAATTTCATTCCTTACCAGACTATCAGGTTATGTTTACAGTTGATGCGGTCATCAGAAAATTATTATTATTATTATTATTATCATCATTATTACTACATACAGCATGTCGGTTTGTCAGGAATCCAAAGGAAAAAAAAACACCCTTCTTCTGCTGTAACTATGAACATGTCTGCCCTAGAATTTCTCTTCCACTTTAGCTGTTGTTTTTAAGGCACTGATACATGCAGCACCAACTGAGTTCCCCAAACAGAACTTTGGAACAATCTCTTTGCAGATAGTTTAACTCAGTGATACCCTCATAGCCTCCTGCGTGCCCAAGGAGAGAGTACTTAGAGAGGACATAGCTGAGATTCAGAAGCACTCTTCAAGTCTTTACAGTACAGGTCTGTCTCTTAGCTACGGTGAATGTGATGAGAGAAACCATCTGTTCCCCTCAGAGGAATGTAATAAAAGGATCCTAAAAATGACCCAGTAAACCTTGTGGGTCTTGATTGCTTGAAATACAGAGGAATATTTGAGTTTGTTATGTTTTTGATTTATTGCAATGCTTTTTGCTGTATTTTTGTAAAATAATTGTTGTTTGTTACAGTAAAATGATTACTATATACAATGAAGCATATTAAATCATGTACGACATATAAATTAATTTGACAGGGCCTTAAAGATAAATAACCAAAGTTTACATCTTACTTTTAAAAGTAAGGTCATTTTAAAAAATAGATGAGTATTCAATATTATAATTGGATAGAACCACGAACAGACAGCATGCAGGCCTGTCTCCTGCATTCAGTTCTGTGATCTAAAGTTTGCTTAATGCATATGGGCAGTGCAGACACAGCGTGTCCCAGGAGGAGTGAGCAGCTCCATTCGTGTCGTGGACAGCAGCTCAGCACATGGATTTTAAAAGCAAGTGACGCCTTAAATGTATCTTAATACGCTTCTGCAGACTCACTGTCTCGTATTAGCGCCTATCTGCACCAAGGTTATGAGGCAAGAGACAAACACTATACTACCTCATGTCCTAATCTCATTCTGCTTCTGTATAATTGAGGAGATATTTTTCTGAAACGTAGCTGCGTGTTTGCACATATTTTATTGTGTGTGTTTTAAAAATCTACTGTGTTCTTCTATATTGTATTTTTTCCATTTAGAATTATTAAAACCCTTTTAAAATTAAAAGTAAGTACGATACCGATATATTATTTATTGATTCTCAAATTTGCATCCACTAAAGTTATGTAGAACCACAGTATTCTCTCTCTGCGATTAAGCCCTGAGGTCTCACATTACAGCACAATGTCTTGCTTTGCATTGCCAGTCACATAAACTATTGTTATATTCCGGCTTTTCAGCCAGAAGTTGTATAACTATGGAGATTCCCTCCTGACTGAGCAGGACATGCTTAATGCTTCACTCTGCACCATGGCGTTCCATCTGCCATGTGAGGCCCTTGAAGAAAATGAAATCATCATGTGGCAAAAATTTCCTTTACACCCTGAAAGGAGTGGTTGATAAGCATCTGTGTTCCATTAGAGCCTTTGTTACACTGCCAGAGTGCCGGGGTTCAGATCTCAGCTATTTTCTTCATTTATTCAAACATACTATAGTGTATTTGCTATTTCCACAATCCAGCATCTTGCTGAATAAACCAGAAATCCAAGGGAGATTTGTTTAGCTGCCCATCCGGCCATCACCCCTAGAATGGAGCTATATATAAATTCTCCTTCTCAATGCATCTTAATATTTTTGCAGATTTAAAAGCCATATATATATATATATATATATATATATATATTGTCTGTCCATTTTCACAAGCTATTGTTCGCTTGTGTGACCTACATGGATATAATAAAACAGCAGGCAGTTTGAGATAAAGACATACAGATCTCGTGTTTTTTAAAGCTGCTGTAAACAGCAACCTTTGCATATTTAATTGCATTTCCTGACTTTCTGAGATTATGTATGGTTTTAGCACTGGTCTGCTGCAACTGCCACCGTCACAAACACTTTATTGTGTGAGCCAATAACCCGAAAACTGCTTAATGGATCTTTGTCAAATTTTGCACAGGCATTGTAAGAGTGAAGCACTAAAGCTGCTGAAATTTTGAGATAGACAACCCCAGAACTGAAGCAGCACCACATAGTGAAAATGAATGGCAGTTTTGACACTTGACTCATTTAAGATAATAATTAAAAAAAAAAAAGATTAATCCTTTTCAAACTTCGCAGAGGCGTTGTATGGGTGCTGAACATGGAAAATTTTGAAATAGATCACCCCAAATTGTTAATGGCAGCAAGGAGAAGAGTGAAAGCAGATGACATTTGACCCTATGAATGTGACGTCAAAAAGTCTTTGATGGATCTTATTATTGCATCATAAAAACATTAAACGGATGAAGATCTACACCTGGTTTCAAGTGAAAATGAAGCAGTAACTCTGTGCAGAAGCAAAGGAAGGGAAATCCAGCTGTAAAAGATACTTGGTCTTATGAACACTGTAACTCTAAAAACATTATACAGATCATTTTCAAACTTTTCAGGCACACTGCAGGGGTGGCACACTGGAAGTGATCAAATTTTGAGACAAATCGCTCTAAAACTAAAGCAGCATATTGATAGGGAGAATAAGGGTTTCAGACATTTGATCCTGTTAACGTAATAACTTGGAGGTTTTTCAGCCTTTCAAATATGTTGTATGGTTGAATATTTCTTTCCTGATGGAAAAAAAAATCAAAGCAAAATTGAAGTTAATTGCAGCGAAGAGAAGGATGAGGTGATCAGAGGTGTATCTTTGTGAACAAAATCAGCCTATTGGTCATTATCTCTTCTGCTTACTCTTTTTTGATCTTTGATGGATCTTATTGCCAGTTCACAAAAACATTATATGGATGAAGACCTAAAAGTAATCATTGATCAGATCCAAAATTGTAACTGGGAGGACAGAGTGTCGTACCTGCCCCTGCTTAATAAATCAGGAAATTGAGCCTGGAAACTGAGTTGGGCTGAAATAGTGCCCTACCTTATTTAAGCAGAGCAGTGAGCAGTGCTCTTGGAGCAGTGGTCTCAGTCGCAGTCTTGGTAGTTGGAGATTTGGTGTGTTTTGGTTTGTAGGGCTTGTCTGGGTAGGTCTGTTTTCTCAGTGCCTGTCAGTGGCCAGCAGATATTGCCTTGGTGTTTTTCGGTGACTTGGGGTTCATGGTTCTTGACTGGCATTTGGCTTTGGGCCAGTTTTAGTGTTGGGGCTCCACGATTCCTGGTGGCTCATATTCCACAGCTGGTGGGCTGTGCTGCTGGAATCCTGTCTCTGGGGGTTTCGTCTTGGGTCTTGAGTTCTTGTGCTTTTAGATTCCTAGTTTGGGTTCTCCAGTCCTCTGCGGGTGAGTCAGCATTCTGTTTCAAATCATCCCGGGGCTGTCCATCTAGTCAGCGACCCAAGTCCACCTGGATCCCCGTTTTCCAGCAGTGCTGGGGCTGTTAGTCACAGAGGCCAGGAGTCAGAAGACCTGGCATGCTGGATGGGTACCCCGGGGTGCGGTGTTCTGTCATAGATCTGGTGTTATGAAGGCCAATAAATGTTTTTTTAACCTAAGTCCCAAGTCGTGACACAGTGGGCAGCAAAAGTGGAAGCAGCAGAGGACAGCTGAGAGTGAAAACAGAGCCTGTAGTCACCATCTTATACAGAGATGTGCCATCAGCCTTATTCCGTGGATCTTCCAGTTTAATACTGTAGGGTCTGTTTAGTACTGTATGATCATAATATTCAATGAAAATTATATTTATTATTGCCGATTTTATCTGTAGCAGTGCGGTTGTCGGTCCGAATGTGAGACGGCCCCGATTATAAGATGATCCCCCTCCCCACACTTTTTCAGCAACTAATTTCGGAGAAAAGGTTTTTGAATACCAAATATTCTTTATTAAAAAATATATTTGATGAATATATAAGAAGTTACCCTTCACTGTTAAAAAGCAACAACAGGCAATGGCATTACAATAAACAGCACATATTCCAATAAACAAATGTATTATATGGGGGGGATGGTTCAGATATCCAATATTACAAATGCCACAATCAAATAGGGTGTAGAATGTATTTTGATGCAGCAGACCCACATAAAGAGCGCAAAAAAAACCAAAAACATTGTGACAAGTGGTTGAGTCAATTTAATAAAAGGCATGACGGCGCTTTTTAAAATGAAGGTCACTCTCTTTATTAACAGTCGGACAGGAAACCAAACAATCCAACAACTTACATTACGCCCATGGTTACACGCTAAGGAGACATACACATTCCATGGCAAACATCACTCAGTTATGACATGTACCAATCACATAAATATATCAATATACATATAAATTTCCATTCGTCCATCCATTCATCCATCCATCCATCATCTGGCCTCTTTTCAGGGTTGGGTTGCGGGGGCAGCAGTCTAAGCAGGGAAGCTCAGGCCTCCCTCTCCCCAACCACCTCCTCCAGCTCCGCCACGAGAATACTGAGACGTTCCCAGGCCAGCTGAGAGATATAATCTCTCTGGCATGTTCTGAACCTGCCCTGGGGTCCAGAAGGCATCTGAGATTCATGCCCATACCACCTCAACTGGCTCCTTTTGATGTAGAGGAGCTACGACTTTGCGTTCCTCCCGGATGTCCATTTCTGGAAGTGGCTCATTTCTTTCACTTGTATCCACCGTCTCGTCCTTTCGGTCACGACCCAAAGCTTGTGATCATAGGTGAGGGTTGGGACCAGTAAATCAGTAGCTTTGTGTTTCAGCTTTGCTCTCACATTACCATGACAGAACGCTACACCTTCTGCGTTACTGCCTACTCTACACTGATCAGTCTGTCTGTCTCCTGTTCCCTTCATCCCTCACTCATGGGCAAAATCCCCAGATACTTAAATTACTCCACCTGAGGTAGTTACTGATCCCCTACAAGGGCAGGGCAATATACCCTTTTCCATTCAAGAACCACAACCACAGACTTGGAGGTGCTCATCCTGCCCGCTTCACACTCAGCTGTAAACTTCCCCAGTGCATGCTGCGGGCTACATCATCTGTAAAAAACCAAGACACAATCCTGAGAGTACCAAACCAGACCCCCTGCACCCCTTGGTTATGCCTAGAATCATTGACAAAGGACAGCCCTAGCAGAGTCCAAAACACACCAAGTTTGACTTACTGCTGGCAAAGTAAACCAAACACTCGCCCACGCAATTATACGAGGACCTAATGGGCCATAATAATGGACCCCATACGCCCAAAGCAGCCCCCGCAGGAACCCCAGAGGGACATGATCGTATGCTTTTTGCAAATCCACAAAACACATGTAGACCAGTTGGGCACTTTCCCATGAACCCTCCAGTAGCCTTGGGAGGGTGAAGAACTGGTCCACCATTCCGTGACCAAGAAGGAATGCACATTGTTTCCCCTGGATCCGAGGTTTGACCAACAAACGAACCCTGCTCCCAAGTACCCTGGTCTAGACCTTCCCTGCGTGATTATGGAGAATGATCCCCTTGAAGCTGGAACACATCCTCAGGTCAGTGGAATTCTAGAGGTCTTTGAAGTACTTCTTCCCATGCCTGACTACAGTATATCCCTATTTGAAGTCAACAGTTGTCCATGCCCCCTGCTTTAAGCACCGTGGGTAAAGCTCTGCTTCAGCAATGGCCAAAGCCACATTCTGTCTGGCCCACTGATACCTGTCAGCTGATTATTAAATCACAGCCATAAATTATATACATTTAATTTAAATATTGCTGAAAGGTTCAGGTAATGTCAGTTGCTCTGCACAAAATTCAATGGTGTGCCTGTGTTTGTGAATGGTACATGTCTGTCTGTATGTGTGTGTGTGTGTGTGTGTGTGTGCGTGTGAGTTTGCATAAATCACATTTGAGGACCAAATTGTCCCCAAAGGAAACCTGAAATTTCCCTGCTTTTGGGGACATCTTTTGAGGTCCCCATTTGGATAA
>JAODKF010000002.1:8448799-8462403 GCA_026779585.1 Mormyrus proboscirostris
AATTTCCCTGCTTTTGGGGACATCTTTTGAGGTCCCCATTTGGATAACCTCAGTTTTATAAAAATCTGTGAATGCAACCAAAGAAGTAAAAATGCCAATAGTCTTGTATTTGGGTTGGGTACTTGTGGTTAAGGTTAGGGATGGGTAGAGGTTAAACACACAAAAACCATAAATAATATAAAAGAAAAAAATAAGATGGACATTAAAGTGTATATTAAGCAATACAAGTAACTACATACAGTATCAAGAAATCACAGCATTCAGGTAAAAACACACTTAACTTTTACATATCCACGCGATCAATCCAGTCATTTTAAAAATCGTACTTCACTTGTGGGACAAGTGCGGCTTAGATATCTGGACGAAATGACAGGGCTGCATACGGAATACAATGCCGGCATTTCTGACAGCACCAAATCCAGGCAGGCAGTTCAAATTTCAGTGATGAATGTAAAAACCTTTACATTTCTCTCCTGCTGTTTTTCTGACTGATAGATGACAGCGAGAATCAAGCTTAGCCACTAGTTCATGACCATAAGCAGTAAAGCTCCCACCACTTTCCTTTCCTGAAAAACCACAAACATGTTATTTTGTAACTTGAATGTTATTTTGTTTCCCTCTTTATGTGCTTGCAAATGGTCAGATCAATTAATTTGTGTTGTAGTTCAGACAACGGTGTACTTAAAGAGTTAAACAGCTACTGTGTTCTATGAAGTCTGTTCTAATGTGTAAATATGCAGAACCTCACAGTATATTGTCTGTAATAATGCTTAATGAGGCATTACATGGACACATATTCAAATTAGCAGTCTAATGGCTACTATGATCCTTTACTCTCTGAGGTAAAATTGTGATGGTCTCTACTTGGATTTGAATGTGCCTTTTCTCTAGTCCTAAGGCAAAAGCATCATATATCATCTTAATACAATGGTCCAATGGAATCTGTAAATTATAAACTGCATTTGCATGCAATATATTTAAATATATTCAAAATCTTATGTGCTGCAATTGGCTAATAACTGATTTGTCTAGAACTGCATGATCAGAAGTCGCGAACCTCTGCATAAAAATGTCAAACGCTTATGCGTCTTAAGCCTGAAGATTTATTAATGTATATTAGTACATTAGTGCTTATTGAATTCCATTTTTATGCATTATGTAGAGGCCTGTGAAAGAAAAAAAAATGCCAGCACTTTACTCAAGGGGGCACATAGGTAGCATTACATTACAAATCCTAAGTAACTGAGTAGTAACTCACTTACTACTCAAGCAAATATCATGAACAAATATACTTTTTGGTAAATTTATACATTAACCAATGGTTATTTTATATGATTATTTGTGTGTCAAGTGTTAACAAAAAAATAGACATCTAATGGAACAAATAAACAGAAAGTTGAAGTGTCAAACCTGTTAGCAAATTTAATTAAATTACTTTGAATAAGGTGCAGTTTGCCCAGTTTCTCAATTCTATTTTTGGTTTTTATCTATTTTGATTTTACTGCGTGATATAAAGTCAACTGTAATATACTGATTGATTTTGACACATTAAACAACAATTACATATCTTATCTCATCTTATTCTATTCCACCTTATCTTTTTTTAACTGATTTTGACTTTCTCATTATACCAAGTGCAAACAGATCACAAACTGATACAGAGACTTGAAATTCCAGAAGAACTTGATCAGCAAAAATTCTAATCATATCTAATAACAGAAACATTAGTGCAATATTATCGCATCTAGGAAGTCTGAACTAGAAATATATCAAATAAGCATTTTTCAGTTTCAGGGCCTTGGAATGCATGGCTTTGTTAGAGATGAAAATCCGCCAAAACGCTCTGTATCTTTACAGTAAGTGTGACGCCTTCGGTCGGTCAGCACTCCTTTCATTCACTCCCTGACATACCATCCTCTACCTCGTCAGACTATTGAACACACCTGCTTTCCCAATTATCAGATGTGTATTTAAGAACTCTTTGTGAGGTACTGAGCTTGTTCTCTGTGGAATTGCATACAAAGCTGTTTCGTTTTACTATCGAGTTTATGGTTTTCTGATTCTTGCTTGTTTTCGCCCCGTTCCCGGAAGAGCACTGTAAGATATTAGCTTTGTCGACAGTACTTTTTCATGAAGGAGATTCATCAGGGCCCCTCATGCTCTGGGTCTTTTTACACTGATTTGTGGGCCATTTTCAGCCCTCCAAGATCAGCAGGGCCATAGAGCATCTTTAGAACTCTTGCCTCATTAAAAAATGTCCTGTGATTATTAAGTCAAACAGGATGGTATGAACTGTTGACATGTGGCAGGTGAAGCTATGCGCAAAAACACCATCATTATTTTAATTAATTTTTAATTGTATTATACTAAGTTATAAAATACAGGCAAACAATGGGAGCAGAAATCCAGAAAAATAGGAAGCTTTCCAGTTCGTTTCAATATCCCAAAGTTCACTCTAAAAGTAAATCAAAAACTATTGATATAAAGGCTATGCAACACCAGGTCTGCTTTATGCCAGTACTTTGCATTTTTTGGTAACACTTTATATGATGGGGTACAAATATACTATTAGGTTATTACATATCAATTAACCACAAACTAAGTCTTAGTTACATATATATCATGTTAATTCAGAATTAATGAATCATGACGCATGTTTTATCTCTAGCAGTTACTATAATTGTTACTATATCTGTTAATTCTATAAACCTTTGTGAACTACTGTGGGTACTCCTGAAGGAACAAGTAATGAATAAGAGAAGTGAAATACTGATGTAATGTTTCTTCATCATTATTGAATCATGATGCATCTCAAGTAGTGGCTATGTTTTTTTCATGATTTGCATTTCAGTAGTAACTGGGTTATTACTAAGTATTTATAACCCATCAAGTAGAGTGTTACCATTTTTTGTAATTGCCTAAAAACTCAGATGGTACTGAATATAAAACAAATCACTGACTGAATGTTTGTAGCTGAACTGGTAGACATGACAAAGGAGAATGCTTAAATTGATCAGTCAGTTGTGCACAAATTCAATCTTTGCCGTTTTGTTCTTTGCATGGCGTCAGTTGCTGTACTTAACTGTGAAGATATCTAAATATTTGCCCTCCTGCATTCAAATAATGGAGGGTCACACTGACAGCCAGGGGGTTAGACATGTTCTGGGTCATAAGAAGTTGCTGAAGGGGGTGGGGGGGGGGGGGGTAAGAAGGGTCACCCCAGGTTCTCCAATAAGCTCCCCCAGCCGAGGAGAAAATGGCAACAATCATGTGACCTCCCACTGCTGTCTGGGGAATGCTGGGAAAGGTCAGCTTGACGTTTCTGCAATCTGTAAGGAAGTAACTGATGCGGATGACAGCAGCCAGCAAGTCACCCCAGAATCCCTGGCAGTCATGAACAACTGGCAGCACTGAATTCATGCCAAACCCTTTTTTTATTTTCTCTTCCGGCACATAAGGGTACTTGATCCAAATCTGCGCAATTCAAGTCCCGTGTTGCTTCGGCATGCATTTCGTTTCTCTGACATTGCATTTCTAATAATACTTTACTTAAACAACAGAACATTATGGCTAATCTGTGTTTTCCAAGGTCATTAGAACCAAGTCTTTTTGCTAATCCTAACAATCATTATTGATTGCAATCAAGAAAGAGGTTAGAAGCCCATTGTGGTGGCTGCATCAGCCCTTAACTAATTACACTGCTTGCCCATTGCTGAAACTGTCTGCTTAATCAATACAAGATTGTCTAGGCAATCACAGCCATTTCATCTATCAGGCCTTGTTTCTAAAACGGTTGTCTTAAACTCTAAGAATAGCTATATTACCATCCATCTATCTTCCATAACCACAGTTTTTTCCACAGGGTCATGATGAACCGGAGCACTGTACAAGGAAGTGGAGGGTATGGTGCAGGGGACATTGTGGATGGGAAGCCGGTCTGTCAGAGGCATCTCTCTCACACACATAATCGCAAATCTCCCCAAGCAAAATATCAGCAATGTGTATAAGGGTATAAGACTTCAGCCGTCCCAGGATAACAGCTTGGAAGATGGATGGATAGATGGATACTGGGATGACAGGAGAGATGGTGCTGCTGTCCAACTACTGTGTGTGTGTGTGCGTGCGTGCGTGCGTGTGTGTGTGTGTGTGTGTGTGTGTCCTCTTTGTGGTTCTCCCCAGGTATCTCCAGGTCCTTCCAGTTGACTCCAGCAGACCACAGACAGTTAGGCTACTTGGCATCTCAAAATGGCCCCCAGGATACGTGAGAATGTGCCCTGTGATTAATAGGAGTCCTGCCCGGCTTGTAGGCCAGCACTGTGCTTTAGGATGTCTGGGACGGGCTCCAGGACTTCCTGACCCTGACCAGGGGAAGCAGTTATAAGATGGGTGGATAATGGTAATAATTTCAAAGGAGAGGTTGGCCAGCAAAATTATTTTTGATATTAATAAGGCCGGATAAAATTAAAATGCTCTCCTGAACTCAATAAAAGTACCGTCATTACTGTTATTCTGTGTTTTGCATGGCCGGCATTTATTTATTTATTTATTGCCAGCGTTTCATGTGATTGCGAGTATTTTTGTCCAGTTGTTGACTTTAGTTTGCAAAGGATGAGAATACTCAGTCATTCACTGCGCATGTTATTTTTAAAATGCAAAAAACAGAGAGATGAAAAACATTGAGCTATACCAGTTGAAACGAATTAATGTGGGGCAACATGTCCAATAGGCAGCAAGTGCAGGGTCTCATCTAAAAATAGATTTCAGCGTATTACCACATGACCAGAAATTAGTATGATGACATTCCTTAGAAGAAACAAGGCTGGTGAGATGCCTTAGACAAAAGCCGCACTGGAAAACTGTCAAGCTGAATGCAGCTGGCATCTGTGTGTGCAGATGTGTGTAGCCAAAAAACACAAACTCCCTTCTATAATTCCTCTGAGATGACACCAACCACGGATCCTGCTTGCTGTCACAGCTTATGGCTGATTGCGGGGTGCCATGTGCAATCAGATGATCAATGAGGAAGAAGGAAGTGAGATGGGGGGTGTCAGCTGGGTAATTTTGTTTACCTAGGAAGTTACGTATGGCATGCTGGGATGATTATGAGGTTATGATTGTTGCTGTCCACATAGTCTTTGTGCTCAACCCACTGTCAGTTTCAATTACTGCCATCCATGTTTCCTTGTCCTCATGCAAGCTGCACAGGCAACCTGGAAGTCTCATTTCAGCTAAACGAAATATACAGTAGATGCATCCTTCCTTTTTGTCTGCTGAGCATAACGTGACAGGAGAGATGCATTGTTGCTTTTCCACTGCAGTTATGGAAGAAAATAATATACACACCCATCTTTATGTAAGTGGATGTGGCATCACGGTGGTGGTCTGCAAAACTGTTATGCACAAATTTAGTGTAACTGACTCCGTTTTTCTGTCATTGTTTTTTTTGTTTTTTTGCACCAAAACACTTCCCTTTCAGTAATATTTCCACTATGTATATTTTAGCGAAGAATTTTTGTTATAGTTTGGAAACAGAGGAGCCTGGGATATAGAGCGGTAGGGAGATAGAATGAGAGAGAGTTTTAGTGTCATTCTAGTTTATGATCTGTATTATTACCTCTGCCCCTCTGAAGTATTATGCTTTGCACCTCAATTTATTAATTTAATTTTATATTCCCATTTAAACCATTAAAACATACGACTGCAAGGTCATAACATGCCAGTTATTTTTATTGTTACAATTTTATTAACATCAATGCTGCAATTAGACACATTGCTGATTTAACACATTTTCTAAATGTCCACATAGTATTTATAATTATTAATGAAATGTCTGAAGAGTAATCTGTCTTGTACCACTTCATTAGCATTGCAGCCACGACCGTGGCAGTCCTCTTCCTCCACGGCTGCACTTTCCGACTTAGCCGCTTATCAGGCACGCGTGCAGAGCAACGGGCAGTTTACGAGGTCGAGGAGACCGAGGAGTCGGCAGTCGTAACTCCTGAAGCTGCAACGGCCAAACATCAGCACCGCAGTTACGCTTTTGTGATCTCAAGGAATGCGAGAGGGGTGATGGGCAGTGGCGTGTTCACACCGTGATTGTGATAAAATGGCCAGGGACGAAAACTGTGGTTATGTACAAAGCAACAAGAGAGAGTGTCGATTATTTTGATGTGCTACTCTCTTGATGGGGTCTGACAACCTCGTAAAAAACAACACCAGATATGATCATTTTCTCCGGCTTTCTGAAATCCAAGGCTTGTTGCGTAAAATCAGACTTGCGATATCTCTCTGTAATGCTTCTGGCAATGCCACTTGACAGTCTTGATCTTTTGATGATGCAATAGGCAATTACATCGTTTTGATTATTTAAAAGAACCCATTCATAGTTTTATTTGTTCGTTTGTTTCTCTATCTGTTTGTTTGTTTACAGCATTATCCAAACCAAAATGCCCCAGATCAATAACATTTATGCACACTTCATTTTTGGAAGGGTTAGAATTGCATATAAAAAAACCAAACTGACCTTCTGAACACAGTTTACAATCTTAATATATTTGTATAGAAACAGAGTAGCTGTAATTATTTATCTTATTTGCTGAATCTTTCCATTAAGGCACTTTTATTAGCATTTTAACTTATATTCCGTAACACAAACAATACCCTCAATGATCAGACTTCCTTTCTGCATTACTTATCAGTGTGTTGTGCAGAATTGTGTTGGATAGCTTCATTGTTTTAAAATGATTTAAAATTCATTCTTACATCACATCAAAGGCATAGATTTCAGAATGGAAGGTAGCGACGTGTCCCAACCAATGTTGTGGGAGTATCATGTGTTTTTAGGAGAGTGAGGATCTGGGGCTCATCTTGGTCAAAATATACACTGGGGCCTCCCCATCCCCCCCGCCACCGAGGCATATTCGTCCCCCCCCCCAATGTCAAACTCCTTTCGATGCCATTGCCTGCAACTGAGTGTTAACTGACAGTATCCTGTTTAAGGCAAATTGACATCTGAATATTATACTAGCACAAAGAACAAAACCAGTAGTTTTCAACTACACGAATTTACATTTTGAATAAATTTTTCAGTCCCATCTTTTCAATTTTCTAAGATGTCCAGAAAATCCCCCCCCCCCCATTTCATCTACATAACTTGAGTCAGACTGAAACATCGTAAACATCCAAATATATAACAAATAAATCACAGGGCATCAAAATTATGTAAGGCAGGTTTGACGGAATAGCCTTGATACATCTCCAAATGAAAACCTCATGCACACTCTTATGTCTTCAGCAGGTGACGATTGTCAGAAAGGGTAAATATAGCAATAACTCAGAGGATATGCAGTGAGCTCCTTGAGAAAATAGAATTAATTAGAAACAGTTCACTGAATGAGGAATCTGTAACGCAGGAAAGTCAAAATTCCTGAGATAGCAGCTATTAGTTATATTACAGTATCGACAATATGGTGCACAAGATATGCAGTTATTTTTGTTTAAAATTATTTTATACTTGAAATCACATACTACTATAAGGATTGTAATATGTTTTTTTAATAATGGGAAATATTTGTAATAAATTACTATTTCATTTTAGTCCTTTATACGATGGTTTCATCGCTCTCACCGCAACTTTCTTGAGGATGATGACCGACACTCGCCTGACGGAGCTTGTGGTCTGGGTCGTTGGTGCTTTCTTCAGGCCATCAGGTGGGTACCCCCCCTTCACCAGTGTTTCGTCGATTAACCCACAACACCTCCAGAGGACTTGACAGCTAACCCCAGCGTCCTGGGGCAGCCCTCTCGGCCCCTCAGGCTCCACAGCCACTGCTCAAGTTGACTCCTTCCTACTTGGTGGGTTGTTCCAGCGCTCGCAGCGCTTTAGCCACAGCCACATAGATGCGGTCTCAGCTCGCTTAGTGATGTTTGACACTAGACGTCTTCTGATGCCGAGTCTGGACAGGGCAGTCCAGAGAGACTGGGGAATCCTCAGCTGCCTACCTCTACTGGCAAGTTCCAAGCACGGACTCCCACCTCTTGACAATCGTGGATGAGGGCCTGGTACTTCCCAAGCTTCCTCTCATGGGCTTCCTCCATCCTCTCCTCCCATGGCACAGTCAGCTCAAGAATAACCACTTGTTTGGTTGCTCTGAACCACAGGACTATGTCTGGTCTGCGAGTTGTGGTTGTAATCTCCTCTGGAAACTTAAGTTGTTTCCCGAGGTCAACCCTCATGACCCAGTCAACAGAAGATATCAATATTCCTGTGACCATTGATGACATGTTAGAGCTCTCCCCTGCCTTAACAAACCAAATAAGGCTGGGCGCTGTCGCCCTTATCATGATGCAGGCCTTCCTTCTCTCCTCCTCCAGACCTTTGGCCAGCTCAGCCTATATATGGTGCTTCCATCTGAACTTGCCGTCTGCCAGACTAACTTGACATGATGACAGCACGTGTTCAAGGCTTAACCTTTGATCTCCCACACAGCTCACACCCAGGGCTCTCAATCAGCCCCCAACGACGGAGATTAACCGGCGATGGCAGGACATCATAGGTGGAGCACAGGAGGAACTTGTTCCTCTACTCCTCCATGCCTCACACATCCCTCAACCCCAATGATCTTCCCTGGACACTGCCCCAGCATGTCCACCTCCCCTGGATTGTCATAGCCACTGCCCTCGTCTGTCTGTTCTCCTCCTCCACCACACAAAGCTCTTCCTGGATGAGGCTGCGGTGACCTTTGGCATTTGCCTCCTTCCACCTTGCCCTGGTTATGACCCCTAGCCCCAGCCTGCCTTGGTTGACAGTTCCCACGATATCTCTGTGACTTAGCCTTACCTCCGCATATGCCGCGGCCCTGCTGGCTGACCACTCCCGCCCTGTGCGGATGGAGATATCTCTTTAGCTCACCAACTGATGGCTGCTGTCCCGTAGCATCACCACCTGCTGGGCTTTAGCCACTTTAAATTCTTCCACCACAGATGTTAATGGTAGCTGAAGCTCACTTCCAGCTTACTAATCCTCCTTTCTAAGGCTTCAACTGTTATTAATGGAACCTCAGACATCAGTAATGGCCAAGGAAGTCTTGGGAGTACTCCATGCTTGTAGCCCCAGAATTTAAACCTCTCGGCCATTCAGCTGTGCTCCTTACCATTTCCCAAAGCTCTTAATGGGTCTCTCACTGACAGTGGGGATGATCTTCTCTGCAATTTTGAAGCGAAAGCGGTCCTGAACGCGCACTTTTCTCAGAACAAGGCTCCTTGACTTTGATGGCTTAAACTCCATCCTGGCACCTGCGATGATCTTGGCAAGATCTTCCAGAATCCACCGACCTTCTGGAACTGATTTTAAAGTTATTGTCAGATCATCCATGAATATGAATAAGTGACATTTAAAAAAATATAAAAAGCATTTTACTGCTACATGTTTATTTCTGTTAAAACAGTAAACATCTTAAATGCTCTATGCAAATTATGTATTGCATTAGCGTACAGATAATTAGCATGTTACGGCAGACTTAGGCAGAGCTTAATATATTAAAATTTCTAAATCCATGCTTATGGGCAGCACTGTGAAAGGCATTGCAGACGGAATCCTCTGCCCAATAAATTTTCCCTTCTAAGAAAGGAAATGGTATTTGCGCCAAAAATGGGTCACACTGCTTTTATGGGAAGTTTATTCCTTTGGGCTCCAGACTCATCACTTTAAAGTTCAGGTCACTTGCTTCCAGTCACACGCACAAACAAACAAACAAACAAACAAACAATGCCTGAAAGCCTATGCTTAGTTTCTTCTTCTTAAATTACTGTGGGCGAACAGGTTAATCTCATAGTACACTGTATTAATGATATGTGGAATCTATGCAAAAACTTGAAGCAGTAGTCCTCAGATGTGCTATTTGTATGGGAGAACTATTTCGGATTGGTGCTTTTTAAGTGCTTTGCCTTGTGCTTTCGTTTTAAGTATAATTAGACAAAGGTTTGGAAGATAAGGGTCGCATGGTACAGTAGTGCACTGCCTCACAATTCTGACATCAGGATTTCCACCACGGCTCCATGTGTGTGGAGTTTGCATGTTCTCCCCGTGTCATCATGGGGTTTCCTCTGGTTTCCCCCCACAGTCAAAAACATACTGAGGTTAACTGGAGTTACCAAACTGCCTGGAGTGTGAGTGGTGTGTGTGTTCTCTGTGATGGGATGGTGCCACGTCCAGGGTTGTTCTCTGCCTTGTGCTGATAAGCTTGGCCTGCCTGCGACCCTGAGCATAGCTTGTATTGAGGCTTTGGGTTTAGGTATTCGGTGAAAACTGTAAACCTGACATGGTCTTAACTCTATTGGCTTTAAAAACACAAGCTTTTAGTAATAATTCGAGCACTATGATGATGTACCAATTATTTGGTGTACCATGTTTCTTTGGAAAAACTCAGAGAACATTAAAGTTTTTGATTTGCAGCATTTTTATTGGGACTCAATAACAAGATAACATTCAAAATGGGCCAATATGTTTTTTGGAAAATGAAATTTTGACAACATCTCTTTTGCTGAGTTGCAAGACTTTGAATTAGAAATGAACAATACCTAGAGGGCTTGGTGCCTCGGTAGATAAGTAATTCACTCAGTTATCTGGGTTTTTTGAATGCCTATAGCGGGAACATGACTTTTCAAACCATTACTTTACAAAACATTTAACAAAATATGTTGGTTAAAATGCTTCTCAGCTGAGTTTTACATTTCTAGAGACAGTGAAGTTCCAGTGCTTTCCCAATATAGGTTACAGTGTCTTTTTATTTCTTTAGCACTACCTCAGAGACAGCAGTGCAGAACTTCAAACATCCAGTAAGCATTTTTGTGGCATCAGATGGGTAATGTTACATTTTGGATATTAATTTGTTGTTGTTTGTGGTATGCAACCACTTTTACATGCCTGTACTTTGAGTAGACCGCTCCACTGCAAGAACAGTGCTTCATGTCTATTTAACTGGCAAGAAAATGTTACGCTACTGACACTCGCATCCTGCTCAGGAATAAGAATGTTATTTTTAATTCTACTGAGTCTCTTCTTATGTCTCATTGAGCTCCTTGCCTGCAAAAGACAGTATTTAGCTGTCCACGGAATGTACGACTTCCATGTAGACTTTCGAGGAATGTTAGCTTCGAAATGAGAGATTTTCCCCAAAAAGTTCCTTTCCAGTTTATGCTGTATTGGGTTAAATTGAGCCCTTTAAAATATTGAGGTGACCATTTCATAATATAAAGTAAAATAGTGGGATGTAAAATGTAAAAATAGAGCAACTCCAAGAATAGAAAGCAGTGTTAGATGAGAAGGAATGACTTTCTCCAACCTTGACAATGTACCTTCTCAGAATACAGAGTGATTATGACCATTTTAATGACTCGCCAATGAAATACTCCAATTATGGAAATTAGCAGACTTTAATTAAACTGAAAAACCTCATGTCTATAACCTGATTTGATTGCACTAAGGTGTGTTCTGAACACATCAGCACTTTTGGTCATGCTTTTATGGGGTGTTTTTTATCTCCTCTGAAACGAACTCTGTTTCTACTGTTACTGGAACCTTAAATCGATCGCTATGATGATGAATCGATTAAATTTTATTTGGTGTACTATGTTTTTTTAGAAGAATTTGCGGAACATTAAAGTGACTTAAAGTATTTTTATTGGGATTCAATAACAGGATAAAACTCAAAGTGGGCCAGAGTTTTTTCTTTTTGAAAAATTTAAATTACTTCCTGTCTGCCTATGAATGTGACCCAGTAGTGCTCCTAAAGATGTGTAAGTAAAATCAGTACCATGAGGAAAAAAGAAAGCTTGATTATGGGTGACCTACCTGAGGGAGACAGGGACTGAATTAGGGCTAATTTCGGGATCAATGCAATCTTGCCATCATACAGATTCTCTTTGCAAGCCCGATGTTCTGGCTTGATTTTCTATAAAGCACTAGAGAAAGTGCTATGTCTTTATCCTTTGAATAAAGTTTAATACAGAATATTCCCAAGCAGAATTTTCACGACTGCAACTTTCTCAGCATTTAACACCATTACTATGTACCTTCAGAGCTGGGGGTCCAGACCCATCTCCCCTCCCTGTGTGCGGTCTGTGTTCTCCTTGTGTCTTGTGAGTTTCCACTTGTAGTCCACACTACTCTGTGACACTCGTGAAAATTGTGTGGCTCATTATTACTGTATTATTATTACTACTATTATTCCGCACTTATAATCATCGTTCCGACTTACCTAGAAATGCAACTTGACGTCAGACTTGGGGAACGGATCTTGTTTGTAACCTGGGAACTGCCTGTAGCCTCTAGACCTCTCCATGACCCTGAGTTCAAATGAGTAGACGTTGGATGAGTTATGTTGCTTTTTTTTTTTGCCCATTTTCATAATTTCTTGTTTTAACTCAAAACAAATTGTGCAAATTGTTACTATCTGAATAAGCAAAGCACCTTGTTCAGGAGCCAGAGCACCTGCAGTTTAGAAGAGGTAACCCACCCGAAGATAAGCAGGTTTGGGCCTGGCCAAGAGATGGGAGAACAACTTGGAAGCCTGGGCTGCTGCAGGAAGAGGTCCTGGTGCAGCCGACAGGTCAGTCTGTCCTGTGGTCTGTGAGATCCCGATGCCCCATGGCAGTGATATAGGAATGTTACCATCCTTTGGACGAGATGTCAAACCCAGGTCTTAACTGTCAGAGGTCGTAATAGATCCCGGGGTATCCTTCATAAGAGTAGTGATGGTACTCTGATGTCTTGGCTAAATTGCCCATTGTGTCTTTTTCAGATCTGGCTTCCTGATCATCCCTTACATCTACCTGATGAATTCTTCCCTGCCCCTTCACTACCTTAGCTACTATGGGGTGAGTGTATCGGTGCAGAATGGCTGCTGACACATCATCCGGGTGGGGGCCACAGTGGGGGTGGCTGAAGTGGCTCCCCATTGCTTCTGTAAAGTGCTTTTGGTGCAGTGAAAAGTGCTATATAAATGCAACGCTCATTCAATCCCATCATGAATGCCGAAGGTACAAACCTGTAATGGCAAAATATTGCGAATCAGCGTCAAGGCCTTTCTCTCTTTAGAAAACCCATGTGAGAGTCTATCAGAAGGTGTCCATTGTCACAGCCACTTAGAAGAATCAATTAAAAGAGCCAGTGCGTTAATATGCCTCGTAAGGGACCCCTTGGCTACGTTCTTAGAAATCGAGGAAGAGTTTGCAAATCTTCAGGCAAATCGAAACGTAGGAGAGCTCAGGTTCAAGTACTCTTTGCATTCATACAACATGCTGTGGTAATTCTGAGGCGAATACTTCTCAAATGAACATGAGTTCATTTTTTTTACAGTTACAATACAATAAATATTGAACTTCAAAGTCCACTTGGTTAGTGGTAACGCTTTACATTAAGTGCACCTTCATAATACATTCATTAAGCATTCATAGAAAACTCACTGCACCTTCATAATGCATTAATTGAACATTCATCAGCAGCATGCAAGTACACCTTGTTACACATCTAACATTGCATAACAGCTTTAATATACATTAATAACAAACAGTACATGATTATACAATTATCATATTTGTTATTA
>JAODKF010000002.1:8465110-8484279 GCA_026779585.1 Mormyrus proboscirostris
CTTATCAAATACTGTAATGACCCAGCGAAGTGTTCAAAATCCTCAAAATGTTTTCAAGTTTTTGACTCTTTATACAGTAGTAGCTCCTTTTGTTCTGATGACAGCATTACAGACTCTTGTCATTTGTTCAACCAGCTTACGGATGTAGCCACAGGAATTTCTAGGCACAAGTTGGCTTCCTTGATCTTATTCTTCAGTCCAGCTCATCTCAAACCACCTCTGTATAGTTTGCGTGGGGAGATTGTGGTGACCAGGTCATATGTCACAGTATTCCATCACTTTCCTTGTTAACAAGATGATGCAGAGATTCCTTATCCTGTTGAAAACAAATGATTTTCAGTAGGTGTGATTTTCAGCAGGTTTGTACAGTAGTGTACTTGTGCATTAAATGTAAAAAAAGTATAATGAAAGCAATAGGAGACAGTCGGTAAGGGAGAGAAGTGGTCGCCGTTAAGGTTACATAAATAAACACATAAATAAAAACAAACAAACAAGTAATAATAATAATAATATCTTATGTGTAGCCAGTGCATGATAAATTAGCCGGGGTGTCAGCAGCTTAGGACTTGGATCTCTGCATGAAGTCTGCTCTAGAATGAAAACCATGTTGCTTTGCCCCCAGCATGTTCAAAAAGCGTAAGATTACTTAAATCTTTAATCCCCATTTATCTCGTCAAATTGCCAACTTAATCATTGCAGAATAATTTAAACTTAAATTATAGAGCTTAATACTCAGTATCAAGCATTACATTCTCACAAATCATTTTTTCCCTTTTTTGAAGCCACCTGCAATTATTTGGTTTCCAGCATTGTTTTAATGTTTTGCATTTTATGTAGTGCTGTTAACATCAGTACAAATTCTACAAAAGGAATGATTACCCTGCCAACTAAAATCCCTCTAGGACAGCTGATCTCTTTGGTAGTTTTAGGCACCCAAAGGCCTTCGGAACCAGGACTCACACAAAGGAAGTTGTCATTCATAGGTACTCAGGCTAAGAGAGCAGAACTTTGTACTAAGCTGTCAACTTTATTACCTAGCTATGACGGAATGGAAAGATGACCTTTACATGGCGAAGACAGTAAAGGACGCAACATGACGTTGCGAAAATTGCCAGGAAATTAGAAAAGACAATCACTCTACTATGGGACAAATTTCATTTGGAAATGTTTGTCTGTTACGGGACTAAAGCAAATCCAAAAAAAAAAAAAAGAATACGATAATGAAAAAAAAGAAGGACCCTGCAATGGGTTGATGCCCCAGCCTGAGTTACTCCACTCCTGGTCACGCGTGCCGAAACTTTATTTGGTCATACCACCTTGAGCAGCGACAACAACTGCAGCCAAATACTTCCAATAACTGGAGTCACTCTCTCACAATGTTGTGGAGAAATTGTGGCCCACTCCTCTATGTCAAATCAGACAATCGGGGGTTTTTAAGTATTTAACTACCCATTTAAGGCCCTGCCACAGCATCTTCTCCAAAACCTTGATATTGTTTCTTTTGAGCCATTCAGAGATGGATATGCTCCTGTGCTTAGAGTCGTTACCTTGCTGCATAACCTAGCTAGGATTGACTTTCAAATCACAGATTAAAGATCAGACATTCTCCTGTAGGATTTCCTAGTAGGGAACAGAATTCATGGGTCTATCAGGTATAGAACGTTGCCCGGGCCCTAAAGCAACCACAGCATCCCTGCACTGTCAATGCACCGCGACCATGTTTACTACTGGTATGTTCCTATTCTAAAATGCTATGTTAATTTTTACGCTCCATGTCTTCCACTTTCAACTCATCTGTCCACAGAACAATATCCTAAAAGGTTTGAGGGTCATTAGGGTGTTTTTTTGAGTCTTTATGTTCTTTTTGGTTACTGTGGTTTTCGCCTTGCAACACTCCAATGAATCATGCATCGGCCTTTTGATCCAAGCGAAAGGCTGCGTCCATGGTCATTTTTGTACTCACTTCCACCAGACAATATTTGTATGAAACTTTATGTATTGTTGAATGCTTACCTCATCTTTAGGCAAAGCAGGTCTGTATTTCCTTAGATGTTAGGCTTGGTGTTTTGGTGACTTTAAGATGAGTCTTCGATACAGTCTTTGGGGAATTTGGGGTAAATTTACCAGTTTCAAGTTTTTTTCATCTGGAGATATTGGCTTCTGCAGCCGGGGATGGGTCCACCGAGGTCCCGCCTTCAGCCACCACCAACCTCACACAGCACCAGACCCCTTTGGGCCCTCCTACAGGTGGTGAGCCCATTGGAGGGGGGACCCACGTGCCTCCCTGGTGAGGTGTTCCATTTATGTCCCACTGGGAGGAGGCCCCGGGAAAGACCCAGGACTCGCTGAAGGGACTATGACTCTCAGCTGGCCTGGGAACGCCTCGGGATTCCCCCAGAGGAGCTGGATGAAGTGGCCGGGGAGAGGGAAGTCTGGGTTTCCCTGCTGAGACTGCTGCCCCCGCGACCCGACCTCGGACAAGCGGTATGGATGGATGGATGGATTTATGGATGGATGGTGATAATGGTTCTCACTGCAGTGCGCCGGAGTCCCAGAGTCTTACAAATGGCCCCATAACCCCTTTTCTAGCAAATATATTTCAATAACTTTCTTTCCCATCTCTTTGAGAAATTCTTTTGATCATAACATAGCATGCTGTCTGCTTCTTGAGCTCTTTTATACTTTCACATTGCACAAAATGTTTTACATTAGTAATATTTACATGCATACATTAATAATAATAATAATAATATTAAGAAGAAGAAGGACACATACTTATGATAAAATCATACAGATTTGTCCCCTTTATATACAGCTGTTTGGTGAAAATACACTTATAGCCATGGAAATATGCTGCAGCACTCAGTGATATACAGCCAGGTCAGCACTGCATTAACAAGGCCATATTACCAACGTGCCCCTATAAAATACTCTCACTGCTGAACATTTACAGCCAACAGAGCACCATTACTGAAATAGAGTCTTTATTTTGGTCTGACTTGATGTGCGAGTAACTGCTAGGAAGTGCATTCCATGTCTTTGGCTGCCCAATTGGATTCCATCATTGACCCAGTGGGTGGTCCCATACTGACACAAGCCACCTGGTAGACAATCATTAGGGCAACGTTCCGGCCACAGCCTGGCTTTCATGTTGTGTTTTGAAGTCATGTAAGACAGTTACTATACAGAAGCCTAAAAGAGAAGTGTATTAATCAAACTAATAAAGACATGCAGTTAGGTAAACTGGCGTGTCTAACTTGCCTGTAGTGTGTGAGTGTGTATACTGTATCTATGTGGCCAGAAAAACACTGACATCCTGTCAAAGTTGTATCCTGTGTTATTGGGTTTTGACTCCTAGAGACCCTAACCAGGAAAAGAGGTTGAAAGATGAAAGGAACCATGAAAAAAATACATTTGCAGTAAAATGCAAATTACTGCCTTTATCACATTGATTTGATTTTAATTGTAATAGAGTTTCACAGAGTAGCAAATGTGGCACTGATAATCTGATGTTTCTCTTCGGTAGCGTTTCACAGAATGTAATATTTAAATAAATATACATACTTGGCTCTACTGATGCTGCCTTTAAGCTTCTTAGATAATGATGGGCTGCCTTGCTGTCACAGAACCAAAGGGCTTTCTCTGCCACCACAGCCAGCAGGCTCACAGTACCTTGTCAGGGGCCTGCTGAAGGCAAAGTCACTGCAGAAAGCACCGCTGTGCCGTTTCCGATAGCACCGCTAATAGCAAGCTGACATTTCCGGAGAATGCATTTAATTAGCATTGTCTACAAAGTCTTTACAAAATGACTTAAAACTCAACCAAAACCTATCAGCTCATGAACAGATAAAAGCTATATTTTATATTAAAATGCAGCTAATGGGAACAATTCCATAATGCTAACTGGTAATATAAAATGGTTCAGGAAAGTAAATCTGCAAAAACCTACAGAAAACAAAAACATTATAGTAGTATTCAAAATTATAGTAGAATTCTAAAATTTCACCTAAAATTCTTTGGCAAAGCGCTGTTTTAGAAATCGTAAACGGATTATGCTATTGTGTAATCACACATCCATCACCTCTATGATTTCACTGCTGTATGAAGCTGCGTTATAGATACGCCCACAATGCCTTATAGTGGTGGGTATAAGCATTAAAGATGCTTTGTACTGCAAGTGAATTGTGAATTACAGATGAGAGCTTCATAAGACAGTCATAATGCATAATAAACATGGCTATAATGTGTTATGCCTTTTTATAAAAAGGTATAGTCATGTTTATAATACTTTATGGAGGTATTATTATTTGTTATTAATGTGTTTGTACATTATTAAAAACACGGCCTTCAGTGAAATATTACCATGCTTTGCAATGCCTTATGGAGATATCTATAGTGCATTATAGGTGGCAGCTTCAAAAAGCATTCATAGTGCATAATAAACATTTATAACCATGTTATAATGCTTTATGAATGCATTATATTGTGGTATGAATGTGCTCATAGATTGTAACAGACATAGCATTCATTGATAGTGTTAGCATTTTTATTTTACAACAAAATAATGAGAAAATGCAGGTGATCTTGTATATATTCAGTTATAAGTGACTGAGCAGAAAAGCTCTGAATAAGGTGACAATGTCTTGTCCACAACATTCTCCTTCCAGTTTATTAAATGATGCCAAGACCAAAGTTAGCTTTCATTATTGAGCTCCTTTTTTTAGTCCCACATGAACCCTTTGAGAACTGCTTTTGGCATATTTTACTCTCGAGATTCTCATTTAAGGTTCCACCCTTGTGGATCCCCCTTCTCTCTTCTGACAGGAAGGGCAAAATCATTTATCAGAGAGTAAAACTGGATCATTTTCAAACAACTTTCCTTCGACACATTCATACTCGTGGTTTTCCATCTATGAACTCATGAAGGCTGACACTGGAAAAACGTTAATATCGCTTTTAATAAATGGATTTATGCGTATCATTAGTGCAAACTTGGAGGTTTTATAGAACCTCATCTTGAGTAATCGATCTGAATATAAAGAATAAAAAACATGCTATAAATTCATTGTTGGAAGTCTAAGAGAATGGTCAGAAATACAATGTTCACAATTGCCACCATTGTTCTGCATGTGGTGCAGTAGGGTAAGAGAAAAGTTTAATTTCATTTCATTTTAAATGATGATAATTAAGCACAGATGACTAAATGGGTTAGTCATCTTACTATGCCTTGTCTTTACAGTACTGATTCCACAAATCTGTGTTTGATTACAAACTCTTTAAGATCAGAATAAAATATATAAAAGCTAACTTACTGCAAACCAAAATAACTCAGAAAGCAAACGCATATCTACCTGTAAGTTGTTGTACTCTCTGTATGTTAACTTCTATCTTATAGTATCATGCAAACTTATTCTGCCATGTTATGGTATACGTAAGCTGACTTTCAGATAAACTGGTAAGATCAACATCTGATCATCCCTGGAACAGGCCAAAATAATCACATATCACCACTGAAAGCTAAAGGCATCAAAAACAAAATTAGCCCAGGCAAGAATTTTTAAATGATTTAAAAGAATCACTGCGAAGGTGGATCTGCCAGTTCAACACTAATTTGTTTTAAGTGACATTTTGTCCTTGTGATAGTGTTCAACATGCCTCACCTTAGCTAGGAGGGAAACATTATTGAGAAAAGCCTTTGTGGTAAAAGCTTATGCTGCTAATTAGATCTACTGTATTTATGTTCATGAAAATGGAAAATGGTTTTTAACAGCAATTTCATTATAGTTCTGGCAAGAAGTCCTCAGTGTATTCTTGTTTCATGGGGTTGTGCCAACACTTCTACTGAAATACATCTGGAACTTGCGTTTTCATCATTAAAAACATTCATTCAACCTTACTAAGAAAGTTAATTGGGTAGATAGTCCACCCCTGTCTATAATTTTCTTGTAGACAAATTCAAAAAGTGGACATTGATATTGTAATTTGAAAGGAATAAAATAGCACATTACAGAAGGAAAGCGCATAATATTATTATGACACTTAATTGATGCTGTTGTAAAATCAATAATTGTATCTAGAATCTCCTACGGATTCAGCTATGTGCACATTTAGGGTTTTCATTCTTCACTTTATATCATAAGGTTAAGTAGTAGGGTCCAAAATGATTTTTAATTCCTTCCATATGCATGCATAACCTTACTTAACTTACTAACCATGCGTGATGTGACAGATAATATAGTGGTACAACTATCATTACAGTAATTTAAAGCTTATTATTATTATTACTATTATTGGTGTTGTTGCTGCTGCTGTTGTTTATTCATGGTAATTATAATCATAAAAATCATGCTAGGTTCTATAAGGTAGAACGGTAAAAAGAGCAGACGTAATGGACTCAATATCCGGGGGTCACTTATGTTGAGTGAATGGTACAGCTGGGAAGACTGGGCTTTACAGTGATTAGCAATATCTTGATTTCTGCTGTTTCTCTCTATTTGGGCCCCTGAGGAACAGAGGGTAGTGGGTAATTTAAAAAGGATTAAAAATAAGCCAAGACACAATGTACCATTTCAGGTTGTTAAATAAAAACATTAGGTTGTTCAATAACAAAAAAAGTAAGGTGATGCTTTATTTGAGGGGACACAAATACCTAGTAACTCAGTACTGAAATATAAATCATGAACAAATCCACAGACAAATGTAGTCGCTACTTAAAATGAAAGATGAGTTAATGATGAATAAACATTACATCAGTATTTCACTTGTGTTATTCATTACTAGTTTCTTAAATAGTTCCTTCAGTAGTTCACTAAGATTTACAAAATTAACAGATATAGTAACAAACACAGTAACTGCTCAAGATAAAACATGCATCGCGATTCATTCATGATGAATTAACATGAGATCAGTATGTAACTAATATTTAGATTGTGGTTAATTTATACATAAGTAATAGCATAATACTGTATTATTTGTATCCCTTCAAGTAAAGTGTTACCAAACGAAATGCTATTGTGTGATTCATTCCATAATTGTATAAGATACTATCCATAACAATAAGATATTGCATAATAACAAGATTATTATCTTGTTTGCACAATAAATTAACTTGTGCGCACAATTTAATTATTTTGAGTACAAAATATAATTACCTTGTGCGCACAAGACCTTATATTGTGCACACAAGATATTATCTTGAGCAAATAATACATTCATTTATGTGCACAATATAATTATTTTGTGCGCACAATACATTATCGTGAGTATACCAGAAATGATCTTGTGTGCACTAGATAATCAAGGTATTCAGCACCCTTATGTGAACATGGAGCAGTGAACACAGCTCATAAAATTCTACTTCAGTGGTGTTACACCATGATGATGTCAGCCTAATGCAAAATTCAGTTTTCCATCTGTGATGTCTTTTAGGAAAAGCAAGCCAGACAGTTCTTGATCACAGATTCTTGGTGTCCAGTACACAGACAGTGATGCACACTGATTGTTTTTCTGATTAAAGCCCTCTTCATAATTTCTGTTTAATCTCGACTATAGCTACACAATTGGCTATTTCAGCTGTCACACTGAAGAACCAGGGATGATGAAGACATAAGTCCATCGATGAACTGTTGGAAGCATCTGATAAAGTTGGAGATTAGGACTCGGTTAGCTGACTTGCATGTCATTTCTCGCCGTCACTTAACAGGCCGGTGCAGGGGCCAATTTCCTGCTTGATCTCCAGTGGTTGTGGAAATTGCGGATGTGAATTTGGAACACGTAGGCTTCCGTCCCTGCCCTTGTTCTGGAATCCAGGCTGTCGAACTCCATGTCAGGAAGCAGCACACCTATTCATTTTCTCCTGTTGGTTGGACACTCTCTGATAAAGTACCTCAGAGTCCATGGTTGACAATGGTGGGGAGAGGACATTCAGGCGTGTGCACATTTTCCTACCATGGAGAAACTCAGATTTAGTTAATTCAGTAGTTGAATGTAGAGTCTTGCCATACACCCGGAAAACGTTTGTGACAGTGTGTCCCTGGCAAGTCAGCAGACTGCATGCATGACTTGGGTACACAATGAAAACAATCTATGGCGCCATTGGCTGCTGGGCGGTACAATGAGATACGCATGTGTTTTTTGTCCCATTGGTCCAGGAATGTAGAACATTCTGCAGACATGATCTGAGGCTCTTTATCTGACACAATAATATATGGATTGTCAAATCTGCTGAAAACTGAAATTTAAAAAATGGATCACGTTTGCAGCAATGACAGAGAGTGTGAAGAGGCCACTTCTGGCCACTTTCTGCAGTAATCAATATCAGTACGTTTACATGCAAACTAAGAAAATCAAATTGTTGTGTTAGATCGACTAAAACCTGACTTTTAAAATACATGTAAACAGCATAGTAGTCCGACTGAAATTGTACTAAATTGAATCTGAAAGTCGGTATATTAAGCGACTATAAGCGGGGTATTTTGTACTGAGTTCGAAAAATGGCTGTAGTAGGACTGGAAAACGTGCAATATTAATACCACATCACACATTATGCATATCCAATTTCTACATCACTAGTCAGCTAGATTAAGATCAGGTTTTTTTTTCACCTTAAATTTGATACGGAATTATTAGCTCAGGGAGTTTCAGTCTTGCTAAAAACATTTTTACCCTGTCATAGGAATAAAAGAAACCTAGCATGTTTTTCACTTTTAATAATTATTCTTTTTCAAAATTATCAAGTATATGTCTAAAAATCAGGGTAATGTGTACCTGCTGCATTTTCATGAGCGCTGCATGCATTCAAGCATAAAGCTTCCATCACTTCATTTGTACATGCACCATTATTATTAATCTTATTTTGTTTACGTCTGTGAGGTAATTGGTCAACGGAAAAATGCCCCAATACTAACAAGCTGAAAGGAACCTACTGTAGCTACTTATACTGATACTTATACTTATTGACCTATACTTCCGTCAATAAATCAATTCATCTCCCATGCATGAAGTCCGATTAAACGGTGCATGTAAACGTAGTGATTGTCAGGGTATAGGGGCAGCTCTGTGCAGCTGTTTCAAATGGATCGACCTACTTCATCTATCACCAACTTTTCCCACGATTCAGAAGGAAAATGGCACAGGCTTTTGTGGTGCAGCAGAAAGGTTTGCAGTTTTGTTAGATGATTGGCACAAAAAGCAATTGCTAAACTGGGCCTTCCTCCATACCTGACCGCCATTAAAGTTCCCTGACATGTTGCTTTGCGCTCACAAGATGTTGGCCTTTGTGAGCAAGTCCAACCAAGGTGCTTCACAGTGAAACAATGAGTGAGCAATGAGCCACGAGCCTCGGGAACCCATAATCATCTCGCATCGCTAATTCATATTGAATTTTGAAGTACGGTCATATAACTTCATTAACGGCGGCAGAAGAGAGAGACCAGTCATCAGTGATCTGTGAATGCAGTGCACACAGTGCAGAGCAGGCAGCAGGAGAAGCACACTCACCCATGGACAGGGCTGTCAGTCTAGCAGGCAGCATAGCCGCAAACTGTGGTCAGGGGTCAGCACCATCAGGCAGAGAAAAGGCAGGAGAAGAAACTACCTCATAACTAATGCAGAGCAATCACACCGTCCAGTGCTCGATACACATGCCTGGACGAGAAGAGGATGACTAGTGCCTAGTGATTGGGACGAAGAACAAATCAGCATCCCCACAGGTATGTCCTCCATTTTTCAACGGCTCATACACAATTAAGGGCCTCTTTCTCAACTGTAGGGTACCTGGGCTCAGTGGGGGTCACGGCCCGGCGTGCAAACACCACAAAGTCTTCCGTGGTGTCTGGACGAATCTGAGGCAGAGCAGCACCAAAACTGCGAACAGATGCGTCATTCGAGTCCACTGTTTGAAGGTCAGGACTCAGAACTCAGAACTGGATTTTGATAGAAACAAACCTGCAGTGGCTCCTCCGCTGTAGCAAAATTTGGGATGAATTTATTATGTCCCTGAAGGGAACATAGTGTGGGTGCATCAGACAGACGTGGAGCATCTGTGATGGCAGATCTATGTGTCCGACAAAATGCTAGCTAGACCAAACTCATTCAGCACGTTTTCTGAAAGCATAACACCTAAGCCACAATGTTCCTACACAGAGTAAAGTGCACTTGCAAAGCTCTAATGGTGTCCTCCAATGTCCGGCCTTGATTTGAGGTTAAAACAGTCTCTGACCTTCAGTACCGAGACAATGGAGAAGAAGCACTCTCTTTCAGGGTTCCAGCCATTCCAGCAGCTTATCAAAACATTTCCTAGCAACAAGTAAACTAAACAAAAATGTTCACCCAATGGGAAATTTCTACCATTTCAGATAGATAGATGGTGGCTTATTCTACTTGAGATTAGGACAACTGCCATAGCCATTCACCCATCTGGCTCAAAAATAAAGAGAGGCATCTGTGCTTTTGTGAATTTCAAAACTCTCAGCTGTAGACTGATTATATACATTGTCAGTAAATGACAAAATTAGATCATTTAGGAGCAGATGTGTGTTATACCATATCCTCTGTATTGCTCTTTCCTGGATTTTTTTTCCCTGTTTACATATTTGTAATCGCTACCGCTGTTGGAAATTAACAACATAAAGTACCAACATAAATTAATTCTGGGTACAGAAACTTTAAAAGAGATGTAACCAAGGCTGAGCTGGATGAAGTCCTAATATGAAGTGATCAGTTATTTTTTGCAATTCATAGAACTACTGTCATGTGCTGCACTACAGACTTTTTATAGAAATACAAAAATTGACAAATTGACAAATGCAAGAAAAAAATTCCCAGTTATTTTTGTGCATAAAAATGTTACAGGTGCCACGACTTGCTTGTATTCCTTTGCCAGTTTGTAGTCTATTTCTTGCACGATGGCGTCAGGATGGTTCGATCTACATAGCTTTGCTGTTGCCCCTGCCTTGGAGGGGATTAACCGATTCCATAAGGAGGATCTTTTACTGATCGTGGATTTTTTCCATATTAAGGTACCCAAGAGTGACCTAAACAGGGCCATAAAAGAGGCTCTGTTGATGGAAATGGTGAGACAACAGATGCTGCCTGAAGGGAATGAGGTCTCGGGCGTCGGGTCAAAGTCGGACCGATCCAAAGTCTCCGGGGCAGTGGAGGCTCTTCCCGGAGTTGAGGCATCAATGGGTATAGGTTCCCTTAACTGTCCTTCTAGGAATCTGAGTCAGCAGAGTTCCAGCTGCTGCATGTCCGAGCCATGAAGCTCGGAGCAAACATGGACATAAGAGGCTGAAAGAACTGGAGCTTCAGCTGAGAGTTGCCTCCCCTACATACCCTCCAGCACCCAACAGCCCTCCAGTTTTGAAGCTGAGGCAGCATCTTGTTGAAATCCCTCCTGACCACGGGTTTCCATCTTGGGGTGGGAGCCTCAGGACATCGGCTGACACACTGCTCTGCTCCCCATGTTTATGGAGAATCAAGTCAATTCTTACTGCTTTTGGAAGGATTGCTATCGTGCCACAATGGCCAGAGGACGTCTGATCCTTGCTCCTGCAATGTAAGGCATAGGAAGTATGAGCAGGTTATGGTCTCTGTGTTATGTCTTCATGAAATGTTCCCAAAGCTTGAAGGCAGTGTTTTCATAACCGCACTGAAACCTCCAACCAAACATTTGTTGTTTTTGCTCATGAGAGACCTGGTTTGTACAGGTGGCGCGCTACTAGCAAAGTTCATACTTTTGAGCAGTTAAAGGAGTTAATCTTGTCGGAGTAATTTAAAAAGCATATTTCTGATATGGCTGTCCTGTCTGATGAATACATGCTTACACATAAGGCCGTGTTTCTACTCCTGGTCGAGCCGGTGATCACCCACATCCATTGGTTGATGCTTGTGAGTGTTTCTAGCGTCATGAGCCATTAGGTTCCCTATGAAATACAGGAAATGTTGAGTCCCCCCACCTTATTAGTACCCTTGAGTGTAAGCAAAAAACCTAAATCTGTCATGTAAATATGTTAAAACTGTACCTTGATTGGCCCTCAGCCCTCTCAGACCCTTCGTTACCCCGTGTCCTGCCGCCGGCCAGGGTAGCTTGTGCCCCGCCTGTGAATACTCCCTGGAAGTCAAGACCCTGTGTATCAGAAGACACTGCTTACCATGTTGTTGCCTCCCAAACTCAGACGGGAAGTCCCTTTCAGATAAACTTGGTCACTTACCACTGGTTGCTCAAGCAGACGTTTGCTCCCTTATAAGGAAATTCCTCTTTCTGTTCTGGGATACCCCTTCTCGAACCCCTGTCTTGGAGCATGACATAGATGTCAGCAGCCTTGTTCCCATCAGCACCCTTATGTGAATCCACGTAAGTGGTCACTGCTAAGGAAAGAGACTGATTACCAAGAGGACAGCGGTCTTGCCATTCCCAGTGGTAGTTCATGGTGGTCTCCCGTCTGCTTGTTCCTAAGCTCAACGGGGTCTTAACACATACAACCGAGACCTCTCTACTGTTTTTAAAACATCAGTTTTGATGAGTGAGGTCACTAATTAATAGCTAAACATTTAGAATTTAAAAATGAATTATATTTATCTCCCTCACTAATCTACAGTGATTAAATTGTACACTATAGTCATCAATCGACTTATGTCCTATTGAGTGATGTCTAATTGTTGTTGCATCCAATAACAGCCAAATTTATCAGCGAAGCAGAAGCAGACTTAGTGGATGCTAGCAGATGTATTTCACCACGTGCGGCAAGCGGTAAAAACCAAAACAAACCCATTTTGCTGGCACTATAGAGATTTAGTTAGATGCGCCTGATATTGTATCATGTTATAGTGTAAATTTGACCTCTCCTCTATTCATGATGATTGAGATACCTCCAGATTCGCCTCACTTCTGGGATGATACCTAGACAGAAGTTGATGGATACCTCTATTTAGAACACTTTAAAATTACACCGAATGTTAAGTATCACCCAGCATTCACTAACTGGTTTCAAATATTATTTGACAGGTTTTTACTATTATTTTTAGTTTAATATCAGTATTACTATTATAACCCATTAGCATGTTGTATTACTGTAACTGTTCTGTATTGCTGTGTTCTGTATATGTCCTTGTGTTTTTCATCTTTTTTATGTACTTTCATATATCAAAGGATATAGGGTTAGGGTTAGTCATCTGAAATATTGGCTGAGAGGTTTCACTGTGGAGCAATTACTCCTCCATTAGATACAGACTGCAAACTGAATTTGATTTATGTCTGGAATTGTATATCTTCTTTTTGTTTTTAATGAGGCAAATTTAAATTGCAAAACAAAAGCAATGACTGCAGCCTGGCAATATCAAATGGAGTGAGTGTTTGTAAAAAAGGGGAAGTTGAAAATAAATATAAAATAAATATGTTTTTAGTTGCCAATTTTATGGTTTCACTTGGTAATAGTGCTTTAAAGAATATATCTTTATTGTTACTGAAGTTTTTTTGTCCTCTGTATTTAATCATCACTCACAGCACAAAGATATTTGCAAAAAGTGAAATGTTACATAATGGAAAAAAACAGGGAATTCATATTACTCAGGGAATACTGGAACTACAGTTTATAATTGTAAGTATATTTGTGTAGAAGACTACATTGTGCCTTATTTGTATGTAAATAAATGCATATATTCACACAGTATTAATCAGAACAGGAGCTGTCATAAGGACAGCAGTGAATTCCCTGGATGCATCCACCACCTTAGCCCTACTCCTCCCGCACCCCAACCTCTATGGAAGTACAGTAGTGCGTCCCCTGCAAGTGGGCTAATACTTAATTCATCCCTTTTTGCGTGTTGTTATAGCCCATGCATGGTTGTGCCAGTGGTCTCTTATACGTACTACATTTGTCTGCGTACCCAAGAAGGCATACAGATCCCGTCACACAATGTTCACAGACAGCATACGTGTACGGTGATGATATTCCGCCAGGCAAGCAGAGGGCTGTTGTATTGCAGCAAACACATTTACAAACACTGTAGCGAAACGGGTAAACCCTTGAACAACTTGCAAGCCGTAGCAGTCAAACTACTGTAATGTGATCAAATGAACAATACTGTACATAAAACACTGAAGTGTAAAGTATATGTAATGTTCTTGTAGTGCAGACCATATCAAACAATATCTTTCTATCTCTGCCTGGAGAAATTCTCTTTTTTTGTTCAGTGTTTGAGCAATTTTTTTCTAGGAATTTAAGCACTGGAATATCTTCTTGTGCTCCTTCAGTGATGGGTGAAATATATGCATCCGTACCTCCGGATATAGTGGCTTATCAAAAGTACTCTCCTGTCTCCTACTGGAAATACCTAGTCAATTTCCTTGCACATGTGCAGTTGTTGCATACCGAAGCATAAGAAGGTCCACCAGACCCAAAATCTGTGCTGCATGCGTGCAGTCCGTGCAGACACCCATTGTAATGAAATGCGTGCTACTCATCTTGTGCATGAACCGTAACTGCATACAGGAAAATTAAGCATGAATTAAATGTCCTATTTGTGTGTGTGTGTGGGTGTGTGTATGTTGGGGGGGGGTCCCTATGATACTTTTCACTGCTAGTAATAAAGTTTGCTGAACCATAAATTCCGTAAAGTTCCCCACAATAACTTCCATTGACTGGCTACTGGACTGCTACTGTACCGATCAAACTGGGCCACTAACCAATCGAAAAATCATTTTGTACCCTACAGTTTCAGAACCACTGAAGGCCTTTGCGTTGGGGATCTGCAGAATCCTTTTACATGTGTTCACAAGATATCTTCTGCAAACTCCCTTTCCATCCTCAAAGTGGTATCTTGGACTGCTGCTTCGATCTTGGAATGATTTGTCTCAAAATAAAAACAGGTGTAGATTTTTATCCATGTATTGTTTCTGTGATGGGATAATCTGATCCAACACTGCTTAAACAGACTTAATAGAGTTATCCTCTTCACAAGTGGCTCCCCATTTTCCTCAAATCACCCATGCAATGGGTCTTCAATACCTGGAAAAGATTAGGCCAGTCATTTTTGAGACATCATGTCTGTGGCGGCCCTTCTCTTTGTTAGTACTCAGAAGCGCTGCTTCAATTTTGGTGCAGTTTGTCTCAAAATTTGATAAGATTCAAGATCTTCCACCTTACAATGTGTTTATAAAGGTTGAAAAAGTTCTATCAAATATTTATTGAGTTATCCTGGTAACAAAACAAAGTGTCCGAAAGTGTCCCCCTCTTTGCTTTCAATGCGTGGTACCGTTTAAATTTTTGTGTGATTTGTCTCAAAATTTGATTTCTTCCAGATCTTCTCCAATGTGATGCATGTACATGGTTTGGACTGGTCCCAAAATCATATACATCCCCATTCAGAGTCCCCCTTTATAAGCCAATAAGACACCTGGATTACTTACCTACGATGCATGCATCTCTTTGTAGCTAAACATGTTACGACATTCACAACGAATGAATTGCAATTGGAAAAGACCAGCCACAGTCTCTGTAGAGTCCTAAAACACGGGGTCCAAATTTTACTACATGCTTCTGTTTAAGCTGAGCAAATGGTTTATCTAAAAATAAGTAGGTCATTCCTTCCCTTCAGAAATGTGAAACAGACTGAACATTATGTTAGTGCTAATTTACTTTTAGTGCTCAATAATATTTTATTGAATGAAATGAATTAATCCCTTTATGATTCATTTATGATTACCATGTTATGAACAAAGAGAAAGCTTTTGTATTTGTAGCAACACTGTATGAGGAATAAAGGTTGTTTGTTCATTTTGATGCCATTTTCTTTACTCTTGATCTGAAAGTGATGTTGGATTAATGAATTAATGAGCCTTTGCAAAATAGAAATTGGATATTAGGTGTTCCGAAAATGTTGTAAAGATATACACAAGCTTCTTTACCTGAACTCGATTTTAGATGAAAATATAAATGTATGACAGTGATAGCATTTTACATTTTCAGTAAGACTAATACTTGTTGATTCATGATCCTCAGATTTCACGGCAAATATGGAACTACATAATCAATTTTATATAAAATTTAGCTGTTTTATACATGCAATTCTCGAAGGAAAAACACTGCAAGTTGAGAGCGACCTGGAAGTGCCACTTTTTTATAAATTCAGAGCCCTTGTTATGCCGAAAAAGGCCATCCCTGCCGTAGAATGCATACCGGTGTTCTGACGAGTTAAGCTTTTAGGGTTTTTTGGGGGTTAGGGTTTTAGGGGTGTTTTGGGGGTTAGGGTTTTAGGGGTGTTTTGGAGGTTAGGGTTTTAGGGGTGTTTTACGTATTTTTTGGGGATTAGGGTTAGGGCTATCGATTAGCAACTCGTTTCAGATCAGCAACCAAATCGGTCCTTTAGAGACAGGCATGCATTCTACGGCAGGGGTGCCTTTTTCGGCATAAGACCCTTCTTAATTGCATCCCTCAGGATGGTATACGCAAAGCTACACATGTGCATGAGTTCCAAATAAGAAAAATTTATCGTTAAGATCATTACAGATCCAGCCACTTGAATTTTCCCCTCCAAGCCGGCTGCCTAGCGTCGGGTTCAGTTGGAGATTTGAAACATCATTTGAAAACATACTTACAAATATGGATAGTAGCACTAATCCATCCATCTCCTCCTGTTACCAGGTAAGTCTAAGGTAAAATTTAATAAACCCTTTATCCATGGGAGTATCCAAGAACAATACCTATTTAAGGAAAAGTAATGCATTGGAAAGTATTCATAATTTCTAGATAGAACATTATTCAACCTGGGCTGTTACCAACATAAACCTTGGATAACTACAATTGTAACTGAAATCGACGAATAACTACAAGGAGGTGTTTCTAACAATTGCTTGCCTACTTTCCTAGGAAGTACGCGATTATATCTGAGTTATTACCAACCTAAACCAGTCACAACTACACAGTACTCAGTTAAGTTAGTGGTAATGATGGAAATAGTTCTTAGTATTTCAGCTGCAGTTTCTCTGTACCTACAGTACTTACTGCCTGTGGCAATTAACTAAGAATAAACTACGATTTGCCACGTATTTAGCGGGTAATTACTTACTAATTAGGGGACTCTAAGAGGAAGGGTAGCCAATAACAATGATAATAATAATAATGAGGATGACGGTGATTATGGTGATGATAATGATGGTGACAGTGTTAATAAAAATTTTTATTATTTTCTGTGCATGGTCAAGTCTGAGCTTCACAATGTCAGCAGGGGTCATTATTTTCATGTACTACAAAAGCCAGATAGATAATAGATTTGTTAGTCCAGTGACATGTAATGCTTAACATATCTGCACATATCTTCGGCATGTTCATTTCCTCAATGTTGATACTGCAGAGATGTTAAAGGCACCCAATGAGACTGCTTGTCAATGAACTTTTGAACTCTGAACTAATCAGTAATGATTTTTTATTTTTTTTCCGTTATAAAAACCAATAAATTTGCAATTTTTTTACTGAATTATGCACGTGTCCCAAGACTTTCTGTGAGCACTGTATTCATTATTAATTATTAAAGAAAATTTGCGAGCAAAAATATGTTCATCTTCAGAGACTACAACAGAAAAACTATGTCTGTGCTCCTGTGTTTCATTTTATTCTATTTCAATGATTGCATGGGCCAGTAAATGCAGCTGCACAGGCTGAATATGACCTGCGGAATGGCTGTTGCACAGGCTGAATTTACATTCAAGTATTACCGTTTCGATTTACAATATACACTGAACTGATGCATAAAATCAAGGGTTGAGATAGATCAAGCATATTGTTGATATTAATCCATTAGCAAACATAAAACATTTTAATGACACACTAGACATAATACTCCATTTGTTAGTGAAGGCATGGCATGATAATCTGAAATAATCCTGGTCTTAAACATAAATATCTACAAGGCAGCAGCAGCCTTTCACCATTGACCTTAAATGTTATCTAAATGTTCCCCAGTTAGAGTTTGATTAAATTTCAGTCTGCATCATACTATAATGAAAGACGTTGCAAAGATCAATATGAATGAATTAAGTACTACATGTGTTTCACAATAAATTAAATTATATTAAATAAAGCTGTATTAATGCATATGGCACAGTCTACATTCCATAAAGCTTTCCCATAAATTGACCATTTATAATTCTCTGTTTGTTGATTGCTCCCAACTGGACTGAAGTCCTTGTCAATAGCTGTGGCACAGTCTATGCTGCCAGGTTGCATTGCTATGGCACACAGCATCCAGAAAAAAAAAGAGATACTGCCCCAGTCCATTGAGGAAACAGAATAGAGGGAGGCCAACTTCCAGTTTAAATATGCCAAAAAATGGAGACTACCATTTCTCAAAGTGCATCCTGTATCCTGATATTTCAGTAGTGTGCTATTAAGTGGCATTTTAATTGTGTAATGTTAGCAGATTCATGTGTAAGAAACCTAACTAAAAACTCTCTATTCAAGATGCAGAAAATACAATAACTGGAAACCTGGTTAAGATGGCAAATCTTCACATCTCTTCACATCTCTGATCACCACCTAGTATCATTTACTATCACCCGACCCCTCTTGCCCAATCCTGGCCTTCAACATTTCTCGCCCACTAGACCAAACCTCCACTCTGTCTCCCCTTCATTTGTAGCTTCCTGCACCCTATCCTACCTTCCTGATCTTAACTCCTTCTCCTCACTTGCACTGGAGCCTGCAACTGATACTCTCCTCTACTCACTTTCCACATCCATGGATCACCTCTGCCCACTGTCTTTTAACCCCCGGAAAACTGGCCCTGCTCTTTAGCTTTCGGCTGCATTACGCAGCAATCGAAGAGAATTGCGGGTAGCGGAGAGGACATGGAAGAAATCTAAACTTGATGCAGATCTCTCTTCCTACCGTACTCTGCTATCCAAATTCTCTTTGGATGTGACTGCAGCTAAAAGCGCCTTTTATAAGGAAAAACTAGAGTTTTCCTCACATGATCCCCGCAAACTCTATAATACTCAACCCTCCAACTCTTCCTGCTCCATCCTCCCAGACTGCTGAAAATTTTGCCAACTTCTTTGATGGAAAAATTGACGAAATCTGTCAGACAATCTGACCCCCTCATCCACTACACTACACACCCAGGATCTCCCTTCCCCCTCTCTGACCCAGTTTTCCTGTCCTTCTGCTGATGAG
>JAODKF010000002.1:8493959-8508164 GCA_026779585.1 Mormyrus proboscirostris
GCCCACACCTGTTCTCCAGTTTCCTCGTTCTTCGTGTTTACTGCCCACACCTGTTCTCCAGTTTCCTCGTTCTTTGTGTTTACTGCCCACTCCTGTCTCTTGTGCCTGCTCTGACTTTATTGTTCAATTGGTCATTATGTTTGTCTTCGTTGCAGTTTTCAGTGTGTGCTCTTGCTTCTGGTTCCGATGTGTCTTGTTTGCCTTGTGTTTTACATGCAACCCCCTCCCCAATTAAGTTACTCTTTGTTTTGACCCCTCATTGTCCCTTTATTTCTGGCTCCCGTTTTGAGTTCAGTTTATAAATTAAGTTTTGTGACGAGAGAGATGAGTGTTTGAAACCTAAGGGGGGGCAATATCATTGTATTATTTCAATCACTGATTGACTGGACCCAATTCTCATTTTTAGTCCATTTGAATAAGTTTGTCTGACTATATACTGTATGGAAGACGTAAAGTGCAGTGTCAAGAAAGACACAAACTATCCATTCTACATGTTATCCATCTAGTATAAGGTCCTGTTCAGCCTAAAGTGCATTTCTGGTATTCCAAGAACACCCTGGATATGATGTGAGTTACAGTAAGAATACCAATCATTTATTTGATTTCTTCATGTTTATTTATTGGAAGACCTAAATGCCCATATTTTACTATGCCGTCGAAACTGGAGCCATTCAGTCATTAACTGCATTCATGCCAACAGCTGTTGTTGCCATTACTGGTTACATCAGCCGTAATATTCACAAAGGCACCATTTGCATTCAATTGAAATGTAGAAGTTTAAGGTGACAGCAGAGACTAGTTCTGCCACATACAGATTACGAGAGTCATGCTTACAGAGCATTTTGACACCCAGTATGCGTGCGGCAGTTTTCCAAAAGGGAGAGTGACAAATTCATATTGATCGTATAGTTACATATTTTATTTATGCTTATCAAGTTCCAGAATAGAAAAGAAATGCAGCGATAAGACACATTTCTAAACTGATTCAGTGCATGCATCTTGTCCTGATAAATAACTGAAGGATTTCTGTTTTTTCCCCCAGTGATGATATTGAATTACTAAAAAAATTGTTGATTTTTAATAATGAAGGATCAAAGAGTATTGGATTAGCATTCTTGGAAATAAAATAATTGTGTAAATAAACAAATAAGGATCACAACATTTTCCTTTTAGGGACCAAGTGATAGTGATTTCTGAGATTGGAGTAATTAAAAATTAATGCACAAAAGTACAGATTTCTCAAAGCTCTTTGTAATTTTGCTCTTGTAATGGAGGGCCACAGAACTGATATTTGGCTTATAAATAAACAGAATAATAAAGGAAGGCATTCTGGTATGTGTATCTTATTTGTTCTTTATTTAGACACATTAATTAGTATAATTTGCTAATTGACCTAGAAACTAAGATTTTCTCTCTATTCTCCACAATGGTTCATGTCAGAAATTACATATTTTTAATGAGTATTTATTAAATTTTGTGTGTCAGGACAAGCAATTCATTTTTGTTGAACCATTAATATAATAACAAGAAGTCAATGACTGAGATGAACGTCTCTGTCTAAAAGCCAAGACTGACAAACACTGTACGCTTTTGTAATATACAGAAGGTTAATCAGTGTGGACTTCAACAAGCGAACAAGAACCTTGTGAAGGTCTGTTGCAATGTTGTGCAGCTCTAAATGTTATTAATTTTTCCAAGAAATTTCAACACAGAATAAACGTTTTACACATGTATTTTGCAATAGATATAAATAGTAATTGCATTGACTTTCTGTCTCCTTAAGTTAAGAGATTAACTGAATTCTGCGTGAAGAAAAGCCTCGGGAAGCCAAGGATAATCTATTCAAGCATTTTTCTTGGATCATAACTATGAACAATAAGAGAAGGAAACCATGAGAAACCCGTTTTTTTCTGATTGTAAAGCAGACAGCTCAGGATCTTCAAGCACAGTGAGCTGAGCAGCTCACAGAACAGTTCTCATTCTATGACTGAAATGACACGCTAAGCCAAAAGGGAGGGATCCTTGCGCTGGTCTCTCTCCTCATATAAACATGCAACCAACTGCCCCATATTTAAAAGTCAGGGGTAGGTAGTTCTGGTCCAGAGAGTAAAAATCCAGACCAAGGTTTTGTTTCAACCAACCGGTTGAGTGCTCTGTGACTGTTGACTCTTTATACTGCACTGGTCGGTTGAAGCAAAGTCTTGGTCTAGATTTTGACTTTCTGGACCTGAGCTATACCCCCCTGTCAATAGTGGTCTCTTGAGGGGCTTGTCCCCAGCCTCATCCCACCTCGGACACATATACTTCCTGCCTGTATTTGACAAAGAAATTTAGATTTTTTTTTTTTTTTTGTAGAATCTAACAGATGGTCAGGGTTTTTGAAGACCAGAGGCAGGCAGCCCTGATACTGGACTGCCGGTGTCCAGCAGGTTTTCTGTCCTAGCTGATGAGTTACTGTCTGCCTAAGATCAGCTGAGGTTCATCAGAGACCAGGTAGGGTGGAAAACTTCTGTCTCCCTTCTTCACAGTTTATCTGAGAAGCTATATTTAATTATGTCAGCCTGTGCATTTATACTGGATTGTTTTTGTCCTGAGTCTCCCCCAATCACTCACCTCCTCTGTTCTGTGCCACTGTTTTGCATGTTTACCCATGCTGAACGATGATACAATAATTATGTTGCCAAATTTTATGGAGGACAGTGGCTTATCAAACCCTCGTCTGCCTCTCTACTGGAGGCTGCTTTTCACTGGATTTCTAGGTATCGCAGCTATGTAATTCCCTATGATGTTCATAATTTGTTAAAAAAGCACAACAAACTCTTTATTGCTGTATTTTTTATTAATGAACATGAATGCAGACCCGTGTCACTCTCTCAAGCCATGTTTATGCAACAGGAACTGCAAGTCAAATCTAATTTTTTTATAAATAAAATACAATAATACGAGGCAACGTATTAACAAGCAATTAATTTAATGAACTACAAATACAGCATAGCTTTTTAATGTGTACGTACTGTAAATTAAGGATACAGAGAAATAAAGCACCTATATACGATTGTCATACCCACGGGCGTTGAAGGGGCATGGATACCCTGGCAGATTTAGGGGACCCTGCACTTAAGAAGGACAGTTAAGTACATAAAATGATATGTAAAATTGGACAGGGTGGCAAGGAATGCCAAGGTGACATTTTATTAGTAGGCCCAGAGTATCTCGCTGTCCCTGGCAGTAATGCATCAGTGCACTTCTACTACTTTCGGTAACGAGTAATGTAAGTAATTACTTCATCAAATTACACAATGCAGTTAAGGGTACTGAAATTTAAATAGGATCGTTACTCTTTGCTTTCATCTATCGTGAAGACATTAGTGACCATGTATTGTCAGAAACGCTAAAATAATATAGCTACCCAGACAGCACACATGCATGGGCACCGCGATGCTTCAACGTCCATCGGCAAAGCACCTCTCTTAGGTCATTTGCTCAGTAGCACAATGTCGCAGCAACTTCACTACTGAATATTGATTTGTCATCCTCCTGATGTCTGTCTGACGTATTTCAACAGCAACACAATCGTAACGAGATTACTATGCAACACTTAGCCTACTGTTATTTTTTTCTGGCTATATAATGCACAACAGGGTTATACTGGTCATGATCAGCCCCGAACAATCCTCCTGTGTGTGCCCACCTCGTTACCTCGTGTTCCTGCCCCGATTGTGATCACCTGTGTCCTGTTAATCCCTGCTTAGCTTGTGTATTTAGTCCGCGTCTTTCCCCAGTACGTCAGATCTGTCATTAGAGTGTCATGTATTGGTCGCCCGATGTTCGTGCCAGTCTGCCTTGCGTTCCCAATAAAGCCCGTTTCCCTGACCGTCCGACTCTGCTCGCCTCCTTGCCTGCTTGCACGCCCACGGAACATGACAATACTAATATTTAGAAACTATAGGGTAGATTTGTTCTATTTACTCTGAATGCAGGCATACAGTTTAAAACCATATTCCAAACAAACAATATTACTGAATAAAAGTTATAAGTTTATTATTTTATTATTTCAGAACCAATAACAATAGGCCTAACAGTTATGCCGCACTACTTAAAGCAAAATTAATTTAAAAAAAAAATGTTCGGCACATTAGCGTATACATAATTTAAATATTGTTAATAGGACTGAATAGTACAAGATCATTTAACAAGGTTCCGATCTTAAACCAACATATGTGTGTGGTCTGGGTAAGTATGCATTAATAAGGGAATTGAAGTAATGCAAAAGTTACTTTCTCTAGTAACTAATTACTTATACATGCAATAATTGGTAAAGTAATTTAATTACTTTTTCAATGAAGTAACTAGCGACTAATTGCTAATTCTCCATAACTTGCACAACACTGGTCCCTGGCCTGACCTGCATCTATTCAAAGTCTCTCTTGAGCGATGCCCAATCTGACCACGATCTGCCTGGATTATAAACTCACCTACATCCCACGAGCTCATGCAGCCGGCTGAATATATTAGGTCTGAGCTCTGTCACTTCTTAGTGAGGTGACTCAGGTCTGTCTGTTCTGCTCTTGGGTATGACTTAATCCATTGGGTTTTTCCTCTTTTTCTAATATGCTGGATTTATTTTATTTATGTTTTCTCTGTTTTGATGGGAATTTTCGGATTATGCTTTGAATTTGAAAATAAACACAATTCGGCTTTTCTCATCGTTGCATTACAAATATATTTAATAAGGGACTTATGCTGCTGTTCTACATGTATTCCTAACATAGTGTTGGGATATTTTTCAATATAGAGATGCTGTTTTTTCAGGGGTCTTTGTTTTGCTCACATACAGTGTGTGTGTCTAAGATACTGGCATTATTTTTTTATTATTATCATTATTATATTACATGAATAATGACTATGATATTTTTGCTATTCATTTACATTTGACCTTTTTATAATGCTTTGTGATAAAAGAATGGGTAATTCTCAACCCAGAGGCAGACCTACCATAAGGCCAGTGAAGGCCGCTGCCCTTGGGCCCAGGAACTGGGGCCCCATGAAGACCAAGTTACCTGAAGTTACATTCGCACATCATTAAAATTATAGCAACATGTCTGTTATGTACATTTCCAGTGACAGTTTTCAGAATATAAGTGAACCGGCGCAAAGTAGCCTAATAGAAGAAGAAAAAAAAGACACAAATATACAAGACTAACATTACATCCCCTGCGTCTTTGGATACTATCAGGCTGGGGTGGTACACAAATTGTAATCAGATGTGCTAGACTAGGGGCCCCCAGAGACAATAGTCTGCCCCCGTCGCAAGAAAAATACAATATTAGGTGTATCTGTTTGCACTGTTTTCCAGTTGTGCAACACTTACCACACTTAATTATTGAGACAAAAATGGCACGCGTAAACATGAAGGTTTAATTTATGCCAGCATCAGTTATAAATGTATTTTTCCTGTATGTTTGCTGTTATCTTTTGCCAGATGAATGACACACTGGTTTCCTTGACTCTGTTTTCCAAAAAACACGTGTCACTGCCTCCCCCTCCCTTGTAGTTAATCAGCAATTATGCCAAACGTCGTAAGAGAGCCACTGTGACATCCTTCACCGTTGTCCCTGCTCTGTTTTATGTGTGGCATTTATCGCCCCTTTTGTATGAGAGGGCTGCATACATGTCAGTCTGCAGTGGCTTGTAATTAAATATATAATGTCTTAGCACTTATACAGTATAGTGTCGTTACAGCCGTGCAGAGTTCAGTCCCTTGTGCTCAGGTTATTTGTTCAGTGATCTGTTAATTTTGCAGATTTTCCTTTTACTTGGTCTCAGCTCATTGTTTTCTATTCTGAGCTCGGAATAGTGTGATTTCCCCGGTTAGGTTAGTGAAGCACAGGCTGTTGCTTTTAAGCTGTGGCTTTAGTCACAGGTGGACTTTCCCTTCAGTACATGCTAATTGCATGGTGTGACGTTGTTATGCGTTATGTTGTCATTTGCAGTTTGAACCTGCATTGGTTAATTAAATTGAAAGAACCTACTTGTATAGTTGAGTGCACCGTAACTGAAGGGTGAGGTACATGTAACTATATCCTTATGTGTCGTTCCTGGGTTGTTGGAGTCTGATCAAAAGAATTTAATTCTCTTTATTTTGCCCCCCCTGTGGTGTCAAAAGCATAACTGAAACCATAAAAAAGCAGCAAGTTTCAAAGCAGTTCTTCAATAACAGTGATTTGGTTTAAAAATGGGACTGAAATGGGACTGAAGTTTTAATAATTAAAAAAAAATTTAAAAAAAAAACTAAAACCTGTTTGGCAAGCTCAGTGTAATGAGGGTAGGAAAGCACTCAGGCTTTTAACTAGTATACAGGCTCATATTTACAAATTATAACGGCAAAAAAAAAAAACATCTGAGACCTTTCTCACCATTTCGTCATATTAAGGGTCCGTGCCGCTACTTGAGTGACCCTTCTGGCCGAGTGCCATATTAAGCAAAGTTGGAGTGAACTAGGATGGGTCCCTGGTGGACCAGCATAACACCAGCGCCTCCTCTTTCCCAGCTCTCTCTTTCGAAAGTTTTGGGTAAGTCTGAAAAAAAAAGTTTACTGTTAACTTGGGGATCTCATGATATTACAACATGACTAGATTTCTCGTCAGGGTGAAAAGTGATTTCTGGAACGCTCTGCAAATCAGCTACAGTAAGCATGTCGGCATCTGACTACAGTAAGTCACCATAGTACTGTAGATGGCCCATATACTTTTAAACCTTTTGTGTGGCAGTATTTTGGTTACCGGTGGAAAATATAAACGGCGAAAGGATGACTGACAAAACACGAACCATCTGTAAGCATTGTAGAAAAATAATGCCGTACACGGCGGCTAACGCTATTACTGTGCAAAGCCATTTGCTGCACCATCATAACTCTTTACTTAAATCCGCTGCACCGATGAAGAGAAAATGAAAAAAAGTTTTATTTATATTCCATTTTATTTTCAATTGAATAGTCAAATACAAGAGAAGCCTATCATTTGAGTTTGTGGTGAAAAGTTTTATGGTGCTAGATATTTGTTCTGTTCCTTAACTGCATATGATGATGGTGATTATTTAAAACATTTCACCATACATCTGCATTATTTAGCATTTTTTGTCTTTCAAATTAATCAAATAAAAGGCTGATTTCCAGTAATATATTTCCTCTTTGAAGTGTTCCTTAAATATTTTTAAAATATCATCTCGTCTCGTTCTTGTGAACCCAGTATCGTGTACCGTCTCCTCTCATGGGCTGAGTATATCGTTACACCCCTATTGTTAACCTTTTGCCCAAACATCTGCTTATTAGTGATTACATTATGTTTGGTCCTGTCTATTTTGCGTAGCGAGGGTTAGCTAAATATTTATGCATTTATTGTAAATAAAGTGGCCTATAGACAGTGTTGATATCTAGGTATGGACAGCTAGGACAGCTGTAACACGTTGTCTGATATAAACCATTGTCTGGTTTTGTATGAGGCAGTTTTTCCAAGAATGTTCATTCCCTCTAAGCTAATTTTAATATGACTCGTACTTCTCTGGTAGTCAAATTAAAAATGAAGTAAATGAAACCAGCGACTTGTTGCTGTCCTGAAATAAGAACGAGAACCAAAGAGTGATCAGGGTGTCTATAGGTGTAAATCATTTAAGGCATGATGGGATATCAAAACGTATCTCAGTCATCAATAAACCAGCAAAGCAGAGAACATAATTACATAACTACATGTTTAAAATGGCAAATTAAAAATAAAGACAGATGAGAAGCGCAGTGCATGGTTGAGATATCCATATGCATGCTTTCGTGGTTAAAATTGCCTTTTGCCTGAATAATTTATTTTGTTGTCACTACTGCGTATTACTCTAGTCACATACCACAGCTCTTTGCTCATTGGTCAAAATTATAAAATATGTTCTTATACAAATATGTACTTTGGGCAAAGAAACACCAAAATATGTGTGTGTTGCATGTAAACGACCCTTATGTACATTCTGCCACTAACTTGAGTGCTTTTAATTGCGTTTTCTCTACACGATCTGGAGAGCTGTACGAAGTCAGGCGCCTCTATATGGCTAAACATAATATTGCAGCTGAACATGCAACAAAATGAAACCTTTTTACATTTAATATACATTTATAAATAAATACACACACACGCACACAAATACAATAGGACTGTATATCAATAAAACAAACTACAGTATAATTCTATTAATTGTAATTAATCTCACTTAACAATAGAAATTCTAATCATAAATGGTTTCATGTCGAATCTCTAAATTAAAGGGGAGTATATGGGTCATTCCCAAACTCATTATGGTAATTAATTTTCTCTAATTTTTTTATATTAAAGACTTCAATTAAAGGCTTAAATTATACAACATTATTGTTTAAACTGTTGATTTTGCTTCTGAGGTAGGAATGAACAGAAGCATTTCATAAAACCCAGGACAACAGATATAGAGACAGGAAAACTAACCAAAAATTTACTAGAAATATGCATCTTATCATGCAAATTGACTTTCTAATGGGTTGCATGCAGTAAAGTTGGTACATTTTAAGAAATCTATTTTTGTTTTCTGTGATTTTGGCTACCAATCTGGGGGAAAGGTTAAAAAATAATGAAATCAGAACGATAAATGACAATTTTAATATATCTAAAAAAATTTAAATAAAGTCACTTGCTCTATGGCAAAAAACAAATGCTATATTTCAGTGTAACCTTCTAAATGACCCATTTCAATATTTCTGTAATGGTTTAACTTAATCTTGTGTATAGATTTCATTTCCAACAAAAATGCTACTTGCAAATACAAGCTGAATTTCAACGATTTAAAAAAATGTAGATACACGGATAGCAAAAGAAAAGATGGTATTTTGTTCTAAGTAGGGACATTAAATGCTTTTTTTAATCGCACACCTTGGCATATACCATACGTGTATAATTGCAGGGACTTAACAGACAGATCAACACGCTGCAGTCAAATCCTGTTATAGTAGACTCGCTTATAACGGAATATCGGACGAGTTCCACTGGTCCCAGTCGTGCGGCCATAAGAACATGCAGAAAAAGCATTGGATATAGCGAACTGGCATATAACAGAATTTCGCTTATAACGGACAAACAATTTGGTCCCCAGGGCCGCTTTTGGCTGTAGTTTTTTTCGGCTATAACAGACATGCAGGCTCCACCTACAGTACAAGGCGCGGGGCGTGCCGGTGATATCCAGCACAGATACGTAGTCGGGATTATTAATAGTCACACATCTGGTCAGGTAAAGTTGGATTACTACATGTACAATACAGTATAATAATCTATACCACAAGTGTGTCTGCTGGAGTGTGGCATGAGTAAATGGTGTCCTGTAGTTGTGTTCCGGCCATACAGCTTCTCCAAGTGAATGAAGTCCATTATAACAGGAAATTAATTGTATCCTTCAAGACATTAAGATCTACCATGGTTCCACTCACTCAGGCATTCCTCAGGGGTCAGTTTTAGGCCCTATTTTGTTCATTATTTGTGTGACTCCTTTAGGTGATATCAGTCATTGCCATGGTCTCAGTTTTATTATGTGTAAGTACCAATACAGTCACCCCAATACCAGCTGCCTCAGTACCTTCCATAGTGAAGTGATGTGCTGGCTGATATCTGATTTTTTACAACCTAATTCTGATAAAACTGAAATTCTTCTAATTCTACTGGCTCAAATTCATTGCTTTCTGCTCTGCCTACCTTGGAAGTCAATGTGAATGGGGTCCTAGCAGTGCCCTTATCAACGGTCCATAATTTAGGTGTTACCTTTGATTAATCTCTTACCCTTCAGCCCCATATTAACTCTCCGGTTCAGACTGCATTTTCCCATCTCTGTAGTATTACGTGCCTCCGTCTTTTCCTCAGTGTTACTGATATTGAAACATTAATTCATCTGCTTGCCTTGCTTATTGTAATATTTTATGTATTGGCCTCCACAGATTACAGCATGTTCAAAATTCCGCTGCCTGTTTGCTAACTCGTACTAAATAATCCACCTACATTACTGCTCTTCAGTAAATTTAAATTGGTTGCCGGTTACTTTCAAAAGAACACAAAGTAATTCTTAACACCTATAAAGCTCTTCACATACTGCCATTCTTTTTCCCTCAAACGGCATCTTATTTTCAGACCCTAAGGTTGCATTTTCGTCATGGTAGGTTATCTTCAGTGGGTGGTAGGGCATTTAGTGTTGCAGTGCCTAAAGCCTGGAATGCACTGCCACACTAGTGACATGTTCAATCCATTTGAACTTTTAAGCTTCAGTTAAAAGGGTATCTTTCTTAGGAATGTAATAATTGTCCAGTTTGTATGGTTGACCTTTGTTTTGTCTGTTGATTTGTATGCATGCACGAGCGTGTTTGTGTGTTGAATTGTATATATTGTAAAGCATCCGTGAGAAAGGCACTAAATAGTAAAACTATAATAATAATAATAATAAAATTGTTTTGTAAATGGATCTAAACATGAAAGCCTTACAAGCATTGAAAGTGCATTTAATAACAGGAAGGATTTTAATATTTTAAAGGATCTTCAGTAACATAGAAAAAATACTGCAAATTATTTATGATTGTTAACCTATGTATACCTCCATTTGACAATTACAAAAAAATCAAATAAGCCAGGTAACATCAGAGTCATTATGAGACACTAAGTCAGAAGTGGGTGATCTTACCCAGTGTATGCGGGTTTTCATTGCAACCCCCTAATTAGATTACTAATTAGAGGACTGATTGGCTGACGGTCCTCACACCTGGGTTTGAAAGCTGACCTAAAGGTTATCCCAAGAATATGCATATACACTGGCCCTTTGTGGACAACAAGGAAGGAATGTTATAGGTCTATATTAAAAATCCTTGCTAATCTGTCATAGTATATTGCATGTGTTAATGCAATAAAAGAACTAATAGCTCGTTATGAGTTTGAAATTAACTCTAAGTGTCAATGTGATAGATTTATATCATACATGTCACTGTCACATATACAGCTATGGAATAAATTAACCACTCTATATTTTTAAACAAGCATGCATTTTTAAATCCTGGTTTAATCCTGGTTTTGTTGACGGGAGGCTACACTGAGCAGCAGGGCGCTTTCAGGTTCAAAATTTCTAAGACAACAGCAGACAAGACCAAGGTGAAGCAGGAGACACTGGGAATGAACAAAAACCAGCCAGGTAAAGGGTGGAAGCGACTTTCTTAAGCCAGAGATGGGCATCAACTTATCCGACAGTTTCTCATGAATCGTGGGATGGCGTCAGGTGACCTTCAAAAGGAACAGGAGACATTAAGTGCAGGTGTGAAGTGCACAGCTAGGACAGTTCATATCAGGCTCCTAGAAGCAGGACTGAAGTCCCATAAAGCAAGGAAGAAGCCCTTCATTAATGAGAAACAGAGAACCAGGCCGCAGTCTGCAACAAATAAAAATGTATTATTCATAGACACACAGAGACCACACTTGAGGAAAGACTGAAGCAAAAAATTGTGTCGTAGTCTCTTAATTTTTTCCGCGGCTGTATCTGTCACTCCCGTCCTTACAGTTCCCCGTTATTCTGGCTTCCATCACATCACCTTCAAGACATGACTGTTCACTTGCCTAATATACTGTAGAATGGCACAATTGGCAGGAGCGATTGTAATGAGATAATCAATATATTTATTTACTTTACTTTTACATATTTTACATATTCGCTTGCTAGTGGTTTTAATGTTGTGGCTGATCAGTGTGTGAGTGCCTGGATAGGATGTTGGGTTACATCTCTACGTGTGTGGAGTTTAAGTCAAGGGAGGTTATGCTACGATTATACAATACCTTGGTAGGACCCCACCTAGAATATTGTGTGTAGGTTTAGCCACCATACCTTAAGAAGGACATTGCTGCCTTGGAAAAGGTGCAACGTAGGAGAGGTTAGCTGAGCTGAATCTGTTCAGCCTCAAGCAAAGGAGACTATGGGGGGACATGATCCAGGTATAAGATTCTAACAGGTCTGGATGCTGTTCAGCCAAATGGTGACTTTAATATTAGTTTAAATACTAGAACTTGTGGCCATAAGTGCAAATTAGCAGGAGAACATTTTAAACTGAATTTGAGAAAACACTTCTTTACACAGCATGTAGTTAGAGTATGGAGCGGTGTTCCTGCTAGTGTAGTGCAAGATAAAACCTTGGGTTCTTTTAAATCAGAGCTAGATAAGATTTCTCTAAGCTATTAGTTAAGTTCTCCCTAAATGAGCTTGTAAGTTTCCTATGTTCTGTGTCTGTGTGGGTTTGCACAGATCACATTTGGCAATCAAAATGTCCCCGAAGTGTAGTAAAACTCTAAACTTACTTTCTGGGGACATTTTTAATAGCTTCAGTTTTATTTAAAAAAATCTGTGAATTCCAAAAGACTTGTATTTTGTTTGGTTAAGGTCATGGCTGGGTGGGGGGTTATGTGTCCCGTCAACAGGATTACAGTCTTTTTTCCCCATTGAAATGAATGGAAGGTCCCCATTTAGATAGGTACGCCAATGTGTGTGTGTGCGTGTGTGTGTGTGCGTGTGTGTGTGTGCATAACCTGAGAAGGCCAACCTTCTCTCAGGAGAGTCTAAGCCCAACTTTTTGCACAGAATTACTGGTTTTAAATATTCAGAAAAATTGAGGAAGCAAAAACAAACCAAATGGTGAACAATGTGGGAAGCAGTGGGCAGCTAAAACCAGAAAATCGGGTGAGTGAGTTTTTAAACATGAAGCCAGTGTCAAAACTGCGGGACATCAAATGCCAGGCCTATGGCCACCACTGACTTGGGTGCAGGAGGCTTTCCAATATTTCTGCATTTTTTAGACGTTTTAAAATTAGGTGATCAGTGGTCATTGTTAACACACCACAGCACACAGTGTGCAACAATGAAATATGTCCTCTGCATTTAACCCCTATGTGACTTTCGTGACATAGCAGGGGGCAGCTAATTCAGCACCCGGGGAGCAGTGCTTGGGGACCTTGCTCAGGGTACCTCAGTGGTGACTTGCTGGTGAGAGATTCGAACCTGCTATCTTTTGATTACAAGTGTGCTTCCCCTAACCATCAAGCCAGCACTGCCCACAAGTTTTACAACAGATTAGTGAAATAGTACTTAATACCAGTCTTTTCACTATCAAGTGTGTCCAGATCTCAAATGAGAGAAGATGATGTTATAAATTAATGTTTACTATGTTGAAGGTGTTAAGCACTTGAAGGGTTTTGAAGATTTATACAAATGTCAAATGGCTTAATTTCATGTACTGTAAGTTATTAAATGAAGAAATCTGATAAAGAAATGTAAATTCAATATTAACTACAAATCCCATAATGCCATGTTGTTGTTTTTTTTTTTCTGAATGTACGTGCAAGTGACTTTTACTCCCAAGAAAGGTGTATTTAGGTACAAAAAAAGTGTGTGGCTGGCGCGTGTTTGCCCGGTAATGATCTACCAGGATGTTACCATGGTTCGTGGCCTTATGCCGCAGCTGGTCCGTGTCTTTGCTGCTCCGAGCTCCTTTTCAGACAGCCCACATGTTTTCTGACGTTGAACATCATCTTACCATAGGAGCAAAAATATCTCAAGTTGTTGACAGAGCACATGCGGAAATCTGGGACTGCTACATCCGTGTCTTCTTCAAATTGACTCCTTGATTCTGTGCGACTTTAGATTAGGACCATGGAAAACATTAATTGAATAGTTCCGTTTATTAAAACATCATAAGCGGAAATGTGTATTTTTAAAAGCACTAATCAAAGCAGAAACAGAAAACAATGATGTGACATTATGCGAAATAAATTGATTGACAAATTCATAAAAGAATGGAATGATTGAAAAGAAACAGTGAGACAAAAAACCTCTCGTTTGAGGCAGTAGGATGAGCGATTTACACATACGCACTCACACACACACAAACACACACACACACACACACACAGCTTCATGGTATGCTTTGATAGCAGCGGTTCCATTCAGCAGGATTATGAGGCCTGGCACACCGTGAAAGTTCACGAATGGTTCAAGGAAAATGAAGAGTTCGAGTTGTTGACCTGGTCTCCAAATTTCCCAGATCTCAGTCCGATCGAGCATCTGTGGAATGTGCTGGACAAACAAGTCCTATCTATGGATGCTCCACCTCACAACCTACTGGACTTAAAG
>JAODKF010000002.1:8549217-8576520 GCA_026779585.1 Mormyrus proboscirostris
GGCATCCCGTTCACGGCCTTCCCTGCCATGCTTCCTGTGAGCGCCGCATGGTCTGTGATGGAGTGGCATCCCGTTCACGGCCTTCCCTGCCATGCTTCCTGTGAGCGCCGCATGGTCTGTGATGGAGTGGCATCCCGTTCAGGGCCTTCCCTGCTTTCGGCTTCCGCCTGTGACATATTCCCCTGCAGCTGTTAGGATAAATGGTTGGTAGATGGAAAGATGGATTTCTCTGGAAAGATCTGCATAATAGCTAAAGACAGATTAATATTTTATGAGAGAAATTTTATGTTTTATAATTTCTCAATTGGTAAACAGATAAATATGGAAGCGTTGATAACTAATACATTAATAATACTTGTGAACTGTAATGTAATTCATGCATAGTTAATTTGTTTTCTGATCATGGCTCTTAGCTGAAATTGAGAAATGCAAAATGTATAAAATGGCTCAATCTATGAACCCATTAAAAATGTAAGATTGTGCTACAATTACAGCAATCCACCGGTTTCATTTTAATAAAGCCATAAACCATTACAAAATATCAAAATAAAAATGTAGCTCATTAATGCTGTCTTTTTTGTCCTACAAAGAGCACATCCACTAATGTCTAATCCATTGTTACATATAGTAACTCTAATAAAGTTTGACAAACCAGTTTATATAAAACCAGCCTCCTTAAATACCTCTGCTTCCTTTTCCTCACACCTCCCTCCAGTATCTGGTCTTCTGCTTTTTTATACTCCTTAATTCCTCTGATTTTACATTTTAAGCCGAATCTGTTTCACAATTGACCAGCATGTTGCGCTGTGTGTTTTGTAAGGCTTCCTTCTGTCTGGATTGCCAAAAGATCAATGTCACACAGTGATGGGAGAAAGGGAAAAGTGCTTTATTTCAGTTTTGCGCTTTAACAGAAAGCTGTTTTGTTGTTGGCATTGCAAGGGAGGAAGATAGACACCGACAGACATCAGAGGTGCAAATCAGAGCATACCATCTGGGCATGCGGTCTGGTTTGTCAAACTAAAAGACAAGCACACTTTTATTTTATTTGGCACTGGCCACAGGTGAATGAATGGGCCACTCATGGGAGTTTTACACAACAAAACGTTCTATGGGCAGAATGAAAAATGATTGGTTCAGAGTGATAACCAATCAAATTATAGAGGTAGGTCCAAGTAACTAGAAGAAGCGGGACCAAGACATCTGATTGGTGGGTCCTGCCTCCTTTAGTTGCTTGGACCCACTTCCTCTACAATCTGATTGGTTATCTCTCTGAATCATGGCATCTTTACATCCGATCACTCGGCCCGATCACTTGGAGCCCCGAGTATGCTAAGCCAAGCCCACGGTATTTGAGCCCCAATGCCAATCTCAGCCTCAGGTAAACTTGACTTAGTCCCTGATATTTTCAATAGCTACTCTGAACCAATCATTTTTCATGCTGCCCTCAGAACATTTTTCTGTAGGTAAAACTCCCGTGAGCAAATGGGCTCACTGTACCTTATTTCTGCCCACCATCAGTACATTCAGCTCTGTGGCTTAGTTAGTTTCTTTGTCAGGCATATTGCTTGTAACATATTGAGATCTATGAGATATGCATCAGTGTGCGACTGAGCTTTGCATGACATATAATGGAAGGTTTTTGTCAGTTTCATATGTCTGTGCATACAGTAGTGAAAATCTGGCCAGTGGTTTTTGTTTTTGTTAAAGGTTCAGACAATGACATAGTTGCTGGGACCTTCCATTCATTTATATGGGGAAAAACCTTAACCCGTACCTTGCCCTAAGCTTAACCATAAGTAACCAAACAAAATATGACTTTGAATTTGAATTTTTTTGATTGCAATTATATATTTGAGATTCCCCTCGTAGTAGGCGAAAAAATGGTTCCCACAACATCAAAATAACAAGCTTTTATTATATTATGTGGATATTTGGTCCCCACAATGTAATATATACATAACCCACACACACACACACACACACACACACACACACAAAGTACTGTGCAAAAGTCTTAGGCAGTCCAAAGAAATGTTTAAATTTGTTTATCTGGGTAGCAAGTGTACTTTGGCTTAGAACAAAATACAATTTAACATTAGAATATATGAAAAATAAGAGTAACACAATAAAAACTAGTAATAATTTCTTCTGTTTTCTAAAAAGTTACTGATATCTAGTTGGATGGCTAGATGAACACCGCTTCAGTTCCCAAACTTCTCCTCAGGGGCACCTCAGCCATTCCATGATTTTGTTAAATTTCACCAACAGCTCAATTAATTAATTAAATCAATTGGTTTAAAAAGTCAGTGACAGATTGACTAGCTGTATGAGGTGTGTTAGTGGCCAAGTCAAAAAATACATGGCTGCACTGGATGGTTGCTGCAAATACTGGGCTGATTTTAGCTGACACACTTTGACAAGCATAATATCATAGTTTTATACCAACACGAAGATAATTTAAATATCATTTTCTTTGCCTGCCTAAGACTTTTCCACAGTACTATATATACATATACTGTATATATATACAGACACATACATACAAGCACAGGCCTGAAGACCCAGAAAATACACTGCACATGGAAGAAGAAGTGACTGTTCATGCATGGCTTTGAACATCAGCCTTAAAACTGCAAACGAGCCCAGTTGAGATGGATCTGCTGATCTGCAGCCGACGCCTGGAAGCAGCTGGTTTCCATCCTAGTTCACACCAGGAAAGAAAGAACACAGTATCTGACAAACGATCATGCCAGGGCATCATCCCTGCTTCAAGCCTCTCTGATAGGGATTCGGTTTGATGCGTTTGTGAGGTACAACACCCACCCCGCCCCCGGAAAGAAGCAGCCCTGAAGTGCTGACTCACTCTGTACTTACGGTACATGAAACTAAAGCTACACCAGTGTATGTATAAGTCATATAAAAATAGCAAAACAGATGCAAAAAATATAGCTTCACACACACACACGTTTGTATTCATATCTGTGTGTGGGGACCATCCAATCATTTCTATAGATAAAACCCTTACCCCGACAATGAAGACCTTAACCCCTACACAGCTCTAACCATAACCATAAGTAACCAAACAAAATACAAGACTTTTGACAATTTTACTGTTTTAATTACATGCACATGTTTTACAAAATTCGAGTTTTCCCTTTTGGGGATCGAAAATAACACTAGTTTAACCTCATTAGTGTCACGCCCAGCTCCGTCCGATCCTCCTGTGTGCCACGCCCACCTCGTTGCCTCGTGTTTATGCCCGATTGTTTCCACCTGTTGCTTGTTACTGCCAGCTCGTCCTGTGTATTTAGTCCGCGTCTGAGTTCAGTCCCGTCAGATCCGTCATTGTATTGTTACTGGATGTTCATGCCTGTCTGCCCTTTCGTTCGAAATAAACCCCCTTTTTCGTTCACCCTGCGGCACTCGCCTCCTTACCTGCTCGCCTACCCACGAAACGTGACAATTACGTTAAAATAACTGATTTTTATCACACTGTGGGGGACATTTTGTGCGACCCACACACATAAACAAATGTCTTAAATACTTCATATATTTTAAGTGATTATTTGGGAGGTTTTACCTGTCAACATGCATTCAGTACATGATCATGAGGTAGTCATGCTCCCACCAAACATGAGCCATTCCAGATATTTATGATTATGATTGGTAGCATCCGGCTACACACAATGGCTTTACACGATAGCCACATTCTTGCATGTTACACTCATGGAAAAGTGATGTTTTGATTTCTTGACTATGAAGGCATTCAACAATAATCAAAGGTATAATACTGTAAAATGGAGCTCTTCATAATGTGATTAAGGTGAAGGTCTTATGACCAACCTGGCAGTCTAACCACCCAATTATACTCCTAATAGCATAGAGTATTAAGGAGAAAGTGCCTGCATTTAAAACCACTTGTAAATGGTTAATAAAGGTTTGAAAAAGTTTGATTAACCTCTAAAAATCAGAAGGTCTATGGATAATTCATCCGGCTGCTTTAACGCACCAATCCTTCTTCATTCTCAGCCGTTTTGTATCACTGTGAGCCGTAAATGTGTCCTCATCAATATAAAAAATAATTTACATATCTGTGATCAATCTGTGCTTGAAAAATTACATCTATGCAAATGTCCATCTCAATATGGTGCAGGGAATATCTAGGTCAGGTTTCCCCAATTCCAGTACTGAGGGGGCAGAATTCCCCACTCAAATCCCTGGATTCTAGCCCTTCAGAACCGGAACTGGGGAACCCTGATCTAGGTCATGAAGGTTTTTTGCTGGGAAACTGGATGTTTGTGGAGACGTAATTCTCTGTTCTATTCTCCTTCGAATTCAACACAATTCCCAAGATTCCAAAAAATGCAAATTTGAACTAAATTACTTTTTTTCGAAGACTATTTGTGTCGTGTTTATGACTGTCAGAAGTGCGCGGTACTTGAGAGCTTCCTTCATTCACTGCTCACCTGACCTAAGCCATTTAAAGCTTTCCCAAGAGACTCTGGGCTGAATCCAATACACTCTGAATGACTGAATCGAGGTCAGAGATATAGCACCTCCAGCTATAGCACAATCTTCGTAGGATTTTTAGTTTTATTACGAATGTTGCTATTTTTAACATTAACTAAAGCAAACCATCAAGCAGCATAGGGATGCACTGTGGGCTGCTCTCTGAGTGATGCCCACAGCAGGGAGCGCTGCCTTACATGTGACATCCTGCTTGACGCCTTCAGCCTGACGCCTTTACAACATGCCAACGTGTTGATGAGAAAAAAAAAAAAGCACTTGAGCGCCACAGCACAATTCCCATTATTAATGTTCTCTAGATGGAAGGGGAGAGGTGGGCAATGTTTGTTAACGGAAGAGAAACCAGCCGTTGCAAACTGTTGTCAGATTAAGTCCACAGTGCCCTCACCCCTAACAACTGGGATGAAAGGATATTGTGTCCTTGTCTTTTAATTATTTCAGTTATTTAGGAGGCAAGTGTTGTAAAAGTTTATGAGGGCGGCCAATTTCTTAGGCATTTAGTGCGGAAGATGTTTCTCTCTAACTGCATGCAAAACACCCCTTTTGCATCCAAACAGCGAAATTCCCTAAACGTTTTTGAGCTGCATTAACTTGCCCTTCACGCAAATTGATATCTGTTCGAAATACATAAATAACCATATTGTATAATATCATTATAACTGACTGCATCTGCAGTGTCAAACACTTGCCTCTCACAACCTTATTTGATTCCCCTCTCATCCTTGTTTTATTACATTTTATCCTTAAATCAATTGCTAAACCTAGATTTAGGTTTAAAGTACCATAGGATCATTTAAACCTGGTGATCAAAGTGATAAAGTGCTTTTCAATCATCATCATTGTATAAATTAGCATCATGTTTTATTAGCCGCTTATTATTTGATCAATGGATGAGCAGGTGGATGGATCTTTGACGGATTGATTGATTGATTTTTGACAAGATTCATTTTCTCATTTTTAGAGCCTCCATACTACTGATTTACTCTCTCACTAAAAATAAGATTAATGTCTTCATTAAGATATTCATGACCATGTAGCCAACAAATGTAGCATTTTTCTCCATGCTTTCATCCATGACACATTATAATTTATAATTCACCTCTATATCATAAACAAACAAACGAACAAACAAATAACAGGCTGCAGACACCTTCGCTCCTCTTCTATTGTGGGTTAAAAGCCTGGCTTGTGACCACTGAGGTGTACGGTTTCCTGCTGGTTTGTACCTCTACGGTTGAAAGGCACTTTCCTGTTGAAGAGAGACATCCTGAAACACACACACCGCTGTGATAACTGTTGAGGTGACATATCTTCCCCTCCCTCAAGCTGCCTCTCCTACCAGTCTCACTCCCAGGCAGTTTCGATGCCTCGGCCCAAATGTCACGCGGCAGAAGCCGAAATATCAAATGGGCAGCTAATCCGCCCGTGAGTTGACGAGGCAGGAATAAGATTCTCACAAAACTGTCCCCTCTGAAGGTGCTGTGACCACTGCAGGGTCTTGGTCTTGTTCTGCTCGAGAAACCCAGCTGACAGCTACCCTTTCAGAAGAGAACAACCATTCATTATTTTGAAAGCCAAAGGTTAGAGGAATCATAGCTGTTATTCATATATTTTCGAGACCTTACACTTGATTTGAGATAATAGCTTTCATAGCTGTTTTAATAGTACATTTAAGATATATGTTGAGAGGTATCGCTACACTGAGGAATACATTTTCAAAATGTATGAAAATTCAAAATTTACATTTTAAGCTTAAAATTTATTTTAAAATTCAGCGGCTTCAATTTATTGAAATAGCAATATCTTATATAATATAATATCTTGTGACAATTTAAATTAAGAAAATAAGCCTTATTGAAAAAAAAAAAACTACATAATGAAAATCCAGTTCAGAGGTTGCCAGAAAAATGAGCACGCCCACTTACAGTACATAAGCATGCAGTGGTCTGTAATGGCCAACACTTGTAGTCACATCCATTTATCTATGATCATTCTGATCAATACTCCCTTTCTCACATTGGTGTTTGACTTTTTTCACCTGCTTGATCTTGCAATTTGGTTCTTGAGTAGGCAGTGTACTTTAGATTAAAAAATTAATAAACAATAAATTAATAAATAAGAAACTGGATTTCACATAAATAAACAGATATTTCTTGAAATGTTTTTACAGAATCAAAAGGTTTCCGTCAGATGTTTAAACAGAATTTAATAGCAATAATAATAATAATAATAATAATAATATGCTGCTGGTGGAACAATTGGAAAAGCAAGGATGGTTCTGAGGATGAGAAGGTTAAAAATCACGAGGAGCTTTTTCTTTTCCTCTACCTCCAGGCACCCGTCAGAAATTTGTAGCACTGATGTAAAACTATTGAAAAAGAAAACATGGTTTTAGGCCACAATTAATTCGCTTTTCTTTTTCAATTATTTTCACTTCAAGCAATGAAGACTATGTTTAATGTGAAATGAGAAATATCTAAGAGGCATCTCTCCTATGTGACTGACTTTCTTTTGCTCTGTGCAAAATAATAAATATACTAATTAGTTTCTCTATATTTTTGACCAGACAACTGTAAACATAATTTCTGGATGGACTCTATCTTCAGAATAGACTGGTTGTTTACAGATACTTAGTAATGTTGTCTTTCATGCCAAAAATGACCTGAAAAAAAGCTACATTTATAAAATGCTTTGTGGAACATCTTTGAGTTTTTTCAAATGTTTGTGGTTGTGTTGATCATATTTAAAAAGAAGCAAGAACGGAACATGGATAACATTGTTATTGATCAAATTGACAACTAGTGTCTTTTCAAATAGCAAATTCCTATATAAGCAATTTTCCTGAATGCAATGTCTTTCATAACCTTCACTAATGAGAATTCAATTGAACAATTTTCAGTTTATTATTCGGGAATAATAATAATTTGAATAATAACTTGAAAATAAACATCTACTGAGCCATGAATAAACAAATAATTTTGGGCTTTCTAAAATGCACATGCATTGAGGGTTTAACATCTGTTGCCTAAAATCTTAATGAATGTATTCTTTTACTGTACGGAAGACCGAAGATGGTTTGTACCAGAACAACAATTACTTTAATTATAAATAATTAATGTCAGACTGCATAAAATTGCATGTCTTCTTGTCCTTGACTATATCTTTAGCCTACAGATTAGTCTTTAGTATTATAAAACACAATGTTTAACAGTAGTCATAACATATTCTGGCATTCAGAATAGTTACCAAGTTTGGTTTTTTATGGCATCTCATCTCCAGAGAGCCTGATCAATAATTAAAAAAAAGCCATTAAAAGTCATCGGAACATTCATTGCCAAAATTGAGTTAAAGTAAATAGAAACTTTAGATACTTCTTTATTTGGGAAAAACACCAAATAGATTTAATATATCCTTACATAACAAAGTCCCTGAAGACTGAGAATTTTTTTTTGTGAATCGTGGTGAAGCATTAATTTGACCTGTAGTCACTCTGAATTGAGCAGCTGATAGGGTGAAGGATTTCACAGCAGGAAGTATTTAGGGTTCAGTGTTTCTTTATTATGAGCGTTAACATCATTAAAATGCCACAAAAATGGAACAAATCACAAAAAGGAATCTTTTTCCATCTTTCTGTACCAAACTAAGCAAAAAGAAAAAGCTACAGTGAATCATAAAAAATATGCGCATGCTTTACAACTGAGTGCAAAGTAATTGAAAGTGCCAATATTAAAAAAAAAAGGTTCCAGTAGAAAAAAATGTACCTCACTGCAGAATAATGCATTATTATACGACCGGCATGAAAAGAGGTTTCAAATAGTTTTTGAGGTGATTTCATTTCAAGGTGTGAGTAGTGAGCGGAGGCCTCCCAGGTGTCGATGGTGCTGCACCAAGTGACAATAGAGAGTATCCTAAACAGCCTCGCTGAGGGTTATCAGACGGTGACTCGTGCTTCATTGGCACCTTCGCCCACTACGGGCCCCAAACGCTGCGTGGATGTCTGCTCTCACTGAGCCGTCACAGAAGATCTGCTACACCAGCTCCGATTAAAAGGAGCAGATTGCTGCATTTTTTTCCACGCTGGCATCCTTTACAACGCAACACTGTGGTCACTTCACCTGAGGCCAGCTGCCTGCAACAGGCCATTCTCAGAGGCCTCCAAGCCCAAAGGAATATCTACCTCTGAACTCGGTTATTATTTTTTTTAGTACAATCTTATGCTAGAACGATGGTGTCCCGTGGGTCACTAATGAACTTCTAAAGCGCTACAGCGATGTTTGATTAGAATGGATAAGCTGGGAGCTTTGCGTTCCTTCCCAACAATTCTCACCTTGCCTCCCCTTTTCTTTCTCTATATGTCGTATAAATTTGCCATAATGAAAACCAAACTATCCACCAAATTGACTGCCATGAACGGAAATGTTTATTTCATCCTACTGGGATTAGTCCAAAGGCAGAAATGCAGTGTGTTTCAACCAGTCATGAATCCTCAGTGACTTGCATGTGCGATCGGTCTAACCCTCTGGCCGTAGACCACAAGCAGAACTAGGGGATGTGTACCAGCTTAGACAGATTAGTAGGGTGCTCAAGGGGTGCTTCCCTAGGGTCCCTAAACTGGAGAACCCACTCAAAGCCATAAAATGATGCGATTTCATTGTGTATTCCTAATTAAAAGGCCATATTTCATCTGACTAATTTCCATAGTGTAATTACCAAACAGGTTCCTGGGGACATCTTTCAATAACCCCTCCAGGCACGGTAATGGTTTAGGGACCATATGAGGATCAGGATGTACAAGTGCTTGACCTACTTAGCTTTTAGTGTGCAACAGCTTTGTAGGTTAAATTTATGGCAATACCTCAATAAATACACATATATAAAAATCTAGATGATTTTTATTCCAAAATAATGTATACATTATTAATGATAACTAGTTTAGACATAACCCCATGATACAGGAATTAACTTAATGTAATGTAGTAAAAAATGTGGAAACGGTAGCAATTTACAATTAGCAATGAGTACAATGCTTACTAAAGCCTCTATTGTTCACTGTCTGCTGGCCTAAAATCAGGTGGAGATGAATCCAGTCAAAGTGCTCCCTCTACTGGAATGAACTCCAGTTGTTTTACCTGAACATAGATTGTTGGGCTGGAGTCCCTTTTGAAATTTTTCTTTAGCTGTCTATTGTTTGCTGACGTGCTTCAGAAATGTGGTCCTTGAGGGTGCTTGGAGGTACACAGACCAGGTACAATGCACACTACAAGTACCAGGACAGTTAAAACCTGACAGCCTAATAGGCACGGGTGATAATTCATTTCACAGAAAATGATGCACTCTCTGCCAAATGTCTAATAAATCAGCTATAGTTCACCTCAAATAAAATTCCCCACTTTCCTAAAGCCCTGAACATGCCACATTATGTTTATATGAGCTTTTCATTTTCCTTTCTTTGATCATGAGCAGAGCCAGAAAACAGCTGGACTGTTTTATGTATGAAAATGGCTACTACAGGATGTCGAACGTCTTACGCTCATAATATGTGCATTTAAAAAGCCCTGCCACATTTGCATTACTCATGGCAGGATAAAGTTTGTCCTGAGCTCAACAGAGACGCATAAATCTTGATTTTCAAATCTAAAAAGTAAACAGCATGTGATAAGAGGGGAAATAAGACAATAAGATAAAAGGAAAATTGGACGTAAAGTGAAGGAAATGGCAGCTATCAGCTCTGAGAAAGAAAATATAACAGACCATGGGTCCATTACAGAAGCCGGAATAATCAGCTTCTTGGTTGGATTGTGGGAGGCGGGGTGTATTAAGTACCCTAAATTACAGTTTAATCTTCAAAGAGCATGCTTCTTAATTCTTTAAGTATGACTGCTGAAGAGTAGACAATTTTAGAGGTTTTATCAGTTTTCTCGTAGTTCAATCTAAAGTGCCTGTCGTTGACAGATTAAAGAAACACTCAATTCTTCATGTTTAAGGGTATTCTTGCTAGTAACTTTTCTTTGTCCTAGGCATATTTAGTTTAATTACCTTCATTAATTACCTACAGGGAGATAGTTGGACAGAGTTTTTTTTTTTTGTGGAATATGCACAAACCAATCTGTTTGAAGCCAATTAACACATAAACGGAACGGAGATAGATTAATTTTCAGTTTCAGTAAACCTGACTGTCACATTCAGACAAGTATCACTTCATCTGCAAAGCTGAGACACAGATTTGCAGCCGCTAATTCAAAGCCCAAACACAAAATGCATCAAACGTAGTTAAAGTACCATATACATATATGTGCACATGGGGAGAGACTTTGATAAAATCCCAGAAAAACAAAGGCTGTGAGCATATTGCTGTCAAACATTTTCTAAATAATCTAACCGTGTCTCTATATAATATAGTGTTTTAATTTTCTTGCTCTGTTGCTTAAGCATTAAAAACGTTATTCATGTGAGTAATGACATGGGGAATTAAATAAGCCATTTAAGACTTTTATTAGACATTTAAAATGCTACATTCTACTTTCTTGCTTTCCTCTGCACATGGCTGAATGGCAAAGCAATCTAAAAAATCACTGAGACGCAATCGTGTTGGAACTGCAGCCCTTTGTGTTGCAAGCTGATTACCAGCAGATTGCATCTATATTGATAACAAATACAGGTCTCGTGACACAAATCAGAATGTTGACAGTGATTCACAAAAATGCACTTCTGTAACTTTTCCTCTTGTCACCACATCATCTTCAGTAAAAGGAATACTGGGCAACTGTTTCACCGTAGAGTTTTACAACCGAAATATGGCCTCCTTAAATGTTCTTGGCATAGCCAACATCCCTAAAATAAAAGATAACTTAAAAAAATTAACCATCCTATGTGGCGGGCATGTAAATTAATCCATCCATCCATCCATCCATCCACAAGCTTCAGAGAATGCTTGTTATAATTTGTGTTAATAATATTGAGACAGATTGACCTTCGTATATAAACCAAATTGGCCCACGATGGCCAGACAGCCCACTGAGGAAGCCTTTCGCCCTCTGCTGTCCGGAATAGACTCCAGGCCCATATAAGCCTGACCAAGGAAAATGGTTCGAAGATAGATGGATGGGTTAAGGAATTTGTGGATAAAAGCTCAGATTTCATGTTAATTCAGACTTTCGCCTAAATATCCATGATTCTACCATGGTTCTCTAGAGAGTGTTGAGTTAAATTAATCATGCTGCATGATAAGCGCACCTGCATTCATTTTTCACTAAGAATACCTAATGTAAAAATATTTAAGATCAAGCCGCGCAAGACGAGTAATGTAAGATAACTCAGTAGGTGGATGCAGCCAGAGTGGTATGATTCAAATTGCAATTTCTTAATAAAGTCTATGATTGCAGAAATCCGCTGAGAATCGAAACGACATGGACCTCCGTGTTTCTCTGCTCTTTGAAACTGGGGTCTGGTGATCCAGAGAGCTGTGAAAGATGGGTACACCTCCTGAAGTGCCCAGAACCACGCCATGATATCATATCACATGTGAAACTTCAAACTAGAGGACAGAGGAAAGGAGTCCTTGTGGAGAAGGTGTGGCTCAAAGCAGAAGCACATACTGTACATTGTGGTTTATCAGTGCAGACTCATGTATTGGGGTCAAAAATAAAATGGATAGATGTTACTGAAGCATTTTTCCAGGCCTTGTCACTGAAGCACCCGCTGTGCCTCTGCCAGGGACTGTGGCCTGTTTATTGTCAATGCAGGTTTTGCAACTCATTACTGAAAGTGTAGGCACAAGAGATTTGTACGTATACACCAGTCACATCTCTGGTTTCTGCTTTCTTTATACATGTAGGAATTACTAGCTCAGGTAAATTTTTATATCTCTAGCAATATGTTTTGAAATTAATTAAATTTTAATTAATTATTATTTATTGCTGATTATTAACTAATTGTTATGCCGAATTGGCTGCTCCAAACTCAATTGCGGGATCCCCGTGAGTCTATTAATGTGAGGCTTAAATAGGATTCACTAATTACCAGGATCGGTTAGTAACCTGGGTTAGAAGGCGAGTCCAGCGAGCTGCATCACCAGGTAATGTGAACGATCGCTAGCAAAGCTCCTCTCACGGCCGAGAGTCTCGTGATATTTCAGGCGAGTTTGAGGTTTCAGAGCTTAGTAGCCAGATCTCACAGAGGCTGGGACTATTGTGAGCACTCAATGAACGGAGGCTGAAGTTGCATAAAAGACATGAATTTATTCCTAACTAACACTACAACTGACATAAGACAGACACTACACTTAACACAAATAACAAATACAAAATAACTGAACTGCAACAAACAATGAAATTATGGAAATGCAATGAACAGATTTAAATGGATAACCTTAAAAGGGAAATACTTTTGTTGTTTGTGGAAACACGACCCTAAAGTCATATAGCAGGTTAACAGAACAGCTTAGGTTGTTAGAATGAAAAGAAGTTGGTTTATTTGGTTGCAGAGTGGGGGGGGGGGGGGGTCATGGCAGTTGGCCACAGAGGCTGATGAGCTGACGGGATGATGGCACTCAGGAAGGCTTGGAGTTGGAGTGGAGCCCCTTGGATTCTCTCTCCTTGTGAAGCTTTAAGGTGAAAGGCTTTGTCTCGGTTGCAGTTCTCTGTTGGGTAGCAGGCCTTCACCGGCAAGCTTCAGGAGGGCTTCTTGTGGGCTTCTCTTCTCCTGGCCTGATGTTCTCCGCCTCTCTCAGGCTCTTTCTGCTCCCCCCCGGCTTTGTTCTGAGGTGCCAAGTTTTATGGTCTAAAGTTCATGAATAGGGATGAGCAGGAATTCGACTCCTGGACCAATGGCTGACCATCCACTTGGCGGGCTTTCGGAAGGGGGTCTGTATTAGTCCTTTTGGGATTTATGACCAGACTGATTCCCCTTTACTGATGATTTTCACTAAGCTGGTGTAATTTTTGATCCATACACTTTCATGGTAACTACTGACTGGAATTGGAATCAGGAGTGATTTTCCATCAGTTTGATACCAGTTTGATGTCATACCAGCCTAGCGGTTCACACCTCATTCCATCTGTATTAATTAATTAACAATTACTTACAGTATATCATGTATGTTACTGACTCACATCAGTATACTGTATAGGTGTTTTGAGTTGCACCTCAACAGATGTTACACTTTGCACAGACATTACATGACATTCACATTCAAACAGCACATCACCCTCTTAGATAGGCATGACCAATTTAAATTGCACATCTGGGAATGACATATTTTGGTTGGTGTGGCTTATCCCAATTGATCTGCTCTGAATGGATAATGTTCACCTTAACCATGAGAACATATATGCAGTGGTAGCTATGCCTATTTATTTATGCCTATATAACTGTTCAAGTGTAAAAGGGGTAAAATAAGTGATACTCCGTGAACATGATTATAAGGGCGACACACAAAACACTCATATTGTCTAAGGTCACACACAAACATAACCTGAATATTGAGACTAGCAATCATAAGCAAAGAAATATACAGGGTGTACAAAAGCCGTCTTAGGGGAAACTTTCTTTAGGGTGTTAGTCTGTTGGGTGAGTGGTATGTAAGGCAGGATGTCTGGGAGGGGGTTGCGTGCCAAGTCAAGGAACCCCTGTCCTTGAGGTCCACTCTGCTGCTCGTAGGCCCCCCAAATGTTCAGGCAATAAAAGTTGGAGTGCTGGCCTCCCTTGTTGTGTGTGTGTGTGTGTGTGTGTGTGTATGTTTAAGTGTGTTTGTGTGTGTGGGGTCACTAGCCCCTCATTTGTGCTGAAGCCAATGAGTACCTCTCATACCTAGGCCTTGTCTCAGGCACCCTGGAATCTCAGCCCTGTCATATGTGCATGTGTGATGCTACAGTACATACAATCAGCAGTATACAGTAATGCTAGTACTGCCACTATTTATACCACGGCAATAGAGGGTTTATGTGAATGTGCACCACTGCTTGTGTAATTATTTTGGTAAATGCTTATATGACAACTTGCTATTACTAATTAATTGCATTGTAGATCATAAAGAACAAGCTCCTTAATTATATTTTATTACAGTAACTCTTACCTTGACCATAAATCCTAAGCTATGTTTCAGTGAATAAATGTTTACATTGTGTTTACATTGTTACAGGATGATACATCACGCACATTCTGCTGGACTTTCTTCATTTTTATGTAATTAAGAATGCCTGAATTTAACTCCCTGTGATATACACTGAAATTCTCCTATAATAACTCTTAATTGTAGAAATGGTCGTAATGAAAACAGTTGTAAAAATGTGAAACGTTACCTAGTATACAATTCACCTTAACACATAGTACATTGAATCACTATATTAATAATAACAGATTGCTTTCAAAGCTGATATATCTGTGGAATGCCTACAGATCTAAAGATCACGTTTAAATTTTACATATTTAGTAGACGCGTGTCACGCCCAGCTCCGTCCGATCCTCATGTGTGCCACGCCCACCTTGTTACCTCGTGTGATTCCCTGATTGTACTCACCTGTTGCTTGTTTAGTTCAGTCTGTCTCTTGTATTTAGTCCGCGTCTCAGTCAGTCTGCCCAGATCCGTCATTGTTGTCTATCCCCGTCAGTGCCAGCCGTGAGTTCTCGTCCCGTCTATGCTTCCCTGTCATTTGAATTAACCCGTTTCTCTGTTAAACTGGCTGCTCTCTCCTCCATTGCCTGCTTGCCACTCCCAAATCGTGACAACGCATTTGCTCAAAGCAACATACAAGTAAGGTAAATAGCATATTACAACATGTATACAGTCAAGGAGTCAACTAGGCATAAGTGTAGCTTGGCTTCCAAATTAATCTGCAGGTACATGACTTAGCAGTATTGGAGCAGGAGCTTCACAGCTTCTAAGCAAGAATCTATTCAAGGACCTGAAGTGCAGCCTAAGAACATTCAGGGAACATCAAGAGGCTTCAGGTTAGTAGAGGAATTCATGGAACAGAGAGAGTCAGATCAGATGTGCTTCAATGGTCATTCCACCATTGGGGAACCACACCAGAGAACCATCAGGAGTGATCCTGGGACCTCCAAGTGGTGTTGGTTTGCTGACATAGACCTTGAGGAGCCTCTTCATGGAGATGGATGCTTATCAATTGATGTACCTGTAAGCCAATAGCCAGGACTTGAACTTGATGCAGCATCAGTATGGAGCCAGCAAAGAGACAAGAACTGCATTGGTTTACAGTACTTCCTGCTTTTATGTGACCGTACAAGGCGGTATTATTATGTTGTCAAAAGCATATATCCCAAAAAATCCAAAAATCACATTTTTGATCTTGCAGATCATGATCTGTTTACTTTTTTTCAAACATCCATATCAGTAGCTCAGTGTGAATTTGTGTCATTGTTGATATAATGAAACCCTGTTTTAAAAGTACTTGCCACTGGCCAATCAGTGTTTCACAATGCATTGAAACCCAGATTTTGTGCAGATGTTTGCATATTAAAGCGTGCAATTTGGTTTTCTACCCATTAAGCCCATATAGAAGAGGCTAAAAATGATATGTAAGCACATTGGAAAGTGATATTTTACAGTAAAGACAGTGTAAGATTTAAAACTCTGAAGCATTTTAGGAACATGTCCGTGCAAATGTATGTGTGGATTTATAGAGGGAAAGATTAATTTGATGATAATGACCACTTTATATGAATGTGCTCTGCACAGCGATCCCTGCAAGGATAATAAAATGAATGTGTTCTGATTTCATTAATGTTTAAACTCCAGACGCCCGGCTCTTTAGCAGGTGGTGCCTTCTGTCAGGACTGTGAGAGTGATCCCACTCGACCAGGACGTGGCCACAGAGGCTACCAGACAATACAATCATCACCCAGCTTAACATTCCTTGGAAGTAATCATGTCTGTGATGAAGACATCTAGCTGCACAGTACTGTACATAAATAAATCCATTTTGCATAAGCACTTATGCAGCACAGAATGCGGGGAGTCTAAGGTGTATCCCAGAAAAACGGCGGCAGAAGAACATCCTGGATGGGATGAGCATTGCTCATGCATCTGGAAAGTCAGAGACAGGCACTCAGATGAATCATCCTCCTGAACATGCATGCTATATATTGATCACATAGATTATTATGCAATATTTGTTTTCCTTTCAGGAGTTGTGGTTACTATTGCTCCTGTGCTTTCCTGTGTAATTCTATATACTCACATAACAGATTTTTCTTTCGGAAAGGACTTTGCGCTAGTTGACGATGAAGAAGCTTCGATGTGTTTTTGCATTGCCATTGTTTAATTCCATTTGTTGCATCCATTATTTGTTATGATTGGTTAGAAAAAGCTCAGTGTTTATAAAAATCCATCCATCTTCCAGCTATTTGTTTGGTAGAGATTTATGGCACTTGGCCTGATTTATACTTCTTGGTGGAATCTGGTACGGCGTAGCTGTTTACCCTGTACTGGAGCCTACGCCACAACTTGACACACACCTCCTCGTCAGGCTACAGCATAGGGTGCGTGCCCACTGACGGCACAGATTCTACACAGAAGTATACAGAGTATAGCGGAAGCCTGACCTATGAAGTACAGAGCAGATGGTAGGAAAACACCCAGATGAGGTGCCAGGCCAAAATCTAGCAATGTAATTCTCTTTCATTTGTGAACTCCTTGACTGACCCACTGACTCTGCACATCCGTTTCATCTGTCTGTTCCACTGGGCATCATATACTTCTCTATTTCAAAAGGCGGTAGTCTTCTTTCCCATAGATTTATGCTGAAATTCCTAGTGCGTGCAGTTGTACCTGGCTGATAAAGTGAACTCCGATTCTCCCACATATAAATGTATGTGTAGCATTTATGTTTGTTTGTTTGTTTGTATGTGTGAGAATTGACAAACCCATTTCTGCCAATAAACCAGGGCCATTTTGCTTTAGAAACCAGTGAGTGAGTTGCAAACCACAACAAGATTATGCGTTACTTGACAAACACTTCAGGCTCAACTAAGATTCACTGCCGTGTCACCAGCAGAATCCACCCCCACAAGGACCGCGACTGTTTGTATGGCTGCGACTGCTTCAGACCACTTAGTTGATCTCCAGTTTCAGAAATAGTCTCTTCACCCTCACTCTCCTTTCACCTGCCTTTCTTTGCAAGCTTTGCTCCTGCTAACTGTGAGGAGGATGTAATTGATGTGGAGAATGCTGTTAGGATTTTTTATCTAATCACAGTGATTACAAAATATTAGAAAAACACTTTCTTTTGCAGCAATTTATTGCTGTACCACCTAATAGAGTTGTATGCGCTGTATATTTGCCCTGATTCACTGCCAAGTTTAAAATTTATACTGTCATGCCAGGGCACTCAACAAGTGCTTTGCAATATTAATGAAGTACTACAGGCAAAATGTAATCACTGGTTTAAAAGATTCATGTGTAGTATGTTTTTTTTTCTTTTTTTTTTACTATAATAATTTGTCGGTAGAATGGATAGCAGGATCAGTGATTAGTTTTTATTTACAGAACATCTGACTGAATGTTTGTCACTAAATATTCATGCCATGCAGCATTACCAAAACAGTATTTTCATTTTTTTTTATTTTATTTTTTAAAAATTAAGAAATTTCCAAAATGCTAAATAATGCCTTTTGTAAGCTTTTTGTCAAAAAGTATTATATCATTTTGTTATATGTTGCCTATATGCTGACTGAAGACAACTATAAAATGTTTATAATTAGTTTCACATAGGACCTGCAATCTCTGTTTTTATAGCAGTAAACTTACCAAATATGGCATCACCCATTTTAACAAAAATACACTATAAAGTACAAAATAAGTATACAGCTATATTTCTGCATAAAAATAATTTAAAATTATAGTATTTGATGGAACTTCAAACAAACAAAATACTAGTTTGCTTCACCTTGGTTTCACCAGACTATAAAAGTATTATAGAATCAGTAGTATAACAGTATCAATAGTACCATGATAGTATCAAAAGATATGTTTTGCTTTTGTTTTCTGAAATAGAATAAACACAGGGAGATCACCATGCCTTATTTGTATTGTTAATGAAACAATAGTAGAATAGTTTAGTTCCCCAACAAATTCATATTCTTTACTGGCCAACTGAGGTTAATAACATCCAGCTCCCACATATCACCACGGTGATATCAGTGAATGATTTTGAAATACATGTGAACTCTTCCCATTGGCTCATGGCAGGAACAGTTCCCTTAGCTGCCATTCCAATGGCATCTTCATAAAACATTGAACCACCCCAGTTACATTCTCTCCATCTGAAGAAGCAGCAGCTCTACCTTGATGGCCCCCCAGAGTCCTGAGTTCTTCACCCTGTCATGGTGAGTAAGTCCTGCAACCCCATGGAGAAACCACACTTCCTTTCAGTCTTTACCGGTAATTCATGTCTGTAGGTGTGCATAGGGACCTTTAGATCGCAAGCTTTGCCCACCTACTGCTTTGTCCCCATGGCCCAATTCAGTGCCTGCAAAACTGCAGTCAAAAACAGATCTAGCCATCAATCACATGGTCCCACTAACCATCACTAGTGAATAGGATCCAAAGGTACTTAAGGTCCTTCACTAAGTGCAGAATGAAAGAAGAATTCTTATTTTTCCTATAGCCTCAGAGTTGAACCTCTCAACAGAGACAAGACGCTCCCCTGCTGGTGACCAACACCCATTTCAACTGGCTTCAGATTTGTACCAAGAATGCAAACACAATCGTTCCTGCCTTCATGCAGAGAGTGCATAGCAAGCAGCAGCCTGCCTTGCTATCTAATAGCCCCGCAGCACATCCAGAATACGCCAGTGCATTCAGAATCTGCATAATTCTTTCTGAATCGATAGCATCCTCTCCAGTGCCCTGGCATAGCTTTCCCAGGAAGGCCCTTTTTAAGTAGACAACAATTCCCCACCATGGCTACCTGAGACGGTGCCAGTTGCTGCCGTCCCCTTATCAGGTGTCAAACAATTTGTCAAAACATCTTTCACCACCTGATAGTCTGTACAGATTTTATCTACACCTGCAGACACCCCACTGTGAAGGCCTCTGACCACCAGACCTGTAAGCAGAAATTTATTTTGGTGGGGGGGGGGGGGTCCCTACTGATATTTTCACCATGGTATGCGGGGATTAATAGACCAGGGAGCGGGAATACATTCAAGGCTGGGGGCTTCAACACTGCAGTTGTATTACCTGGTTCTGTGACTGGTTGGGGCCAAACAAATTTCACTTCGCTATGTGACTAAGTGCCTGCTGAGAATCATAGTAAATTCAGCTGCAGTGATAGACACTGATCCACCAGAAGGTCCCGATAGTGCCATCTGGTGAAAGAACACACCAGTGCATAACCATACCTTACTTTTAATAACATCCTGCAGCTGCCTTTCATTATCTTTGCTGGCCTATCAGTAGCTTTTAGTTGCCTCAGGAGACCCTCATGCAAACAATAGCCTGAAGCTTGAAAGCGTCGCTCCTAAATCATGGTCGATTCAAATACAGTATCCCCAACCTCACTTGGTTTTGCAGAGGTAAGGTACCCAGAACCTGAACTTAAGCAAGATGACACAACTGCAGAGTCAAGTCATTGATATTTTGTCTAGTTGATTTGAACACGCTTGCAGTACGTGCACTGAAACATGGTGTTTCTTATGGAGAATCTGTAGGTTTAACAGAAGTCCAAGCTTTATATCCAAGGGACCCATTCTTCTCAACCCCCCAACACTCCTCCAGGTATCCTTTCCTTTCCCTATGTTAGTATTGACTCTCCCAGTTGGTCCATACAGTCCACAGATAGCACACTCTGAATACCTCACTCTTTCATTAAGAGGGCTGGGTCTCTGGACAGCTGATCAATGCAGACAAGCTAACAAATTTCAGAGCTTTCCATTTTTGTGAAAATGCCCAAAGACATCGGTCAATTCTCAGGATGTTAATATAACAGTATGCATGTATTTATGTATGTATATATGTGTCTAACAATAGTCTTATATTAACCATTAAAGTAAACATAAAGGAAATATATCACACAATTGTATTAAAATGTTTTAAATAAGCTGTAGTTTTCATTCATTTTCGTTACTTTTTTTTTTTACCATACTAGTTAGTGAAGTATTTTTGTTTATTATGTATTACATGATCATTACAGTTAACAGTTGAACGTGCATATCTTTGGACTACTGATTCTCAAACCAGTCCTCAAGGACCCCTAGACGGTCCATATGGGAGACTGCAGGAGAGCAAAAACATGGACTGTCTGGAGGTCCCTGAGGTATGCTCTGAGAAACACTGCTTCATGTAATTCTACACAGGTTTACCGAATAGAAGAATTTTTATACCCTGGTAGAACTACAGTACTTCAATGTGTTAATTTTAATGCATATTTAAATAGAAATCAACATTGAACCTTGGATATTCTCTCTTTATATGCATGGATGAATGCTTAACACATCTGCAGTGTTGCAATAGGAGTGCCACTGTTAAAGAATAATTCATCCATTCTAGAAATCACTGCATAAATGTAAGCCTGTGTGTGCTGTAAAAACCCAACTGCCACACCCAGAAAAGCTTATACCACAGGCAAGGCACAGATACAAAAATAGGGTTAAACATGAATTAATTATTGGCAAAGGGTTCTAATGTAAAACTGTAAAATATACTGCTTTGCTGATAAATTTGCTTCAGTTCTGCTTCATTAGCAAGTTGATGTGAATCTATCATATGTGTATATCTCACTTTAAATTTGTATACTGTTGCTTAAATCCTACTTTTATTGATTAAACATCGGATTAAACACAGTTACTGTAGTTCCCAATTGCTTCCATTTTGTTATAATACCGCTAACTGTTGACCGTAGAATATTTAGCAGTGAGGAAATTTCACGAATGGACTTATTGCACAGGTAGTATCCTATATACCATGGGATATATACCATGCTTGAATTCACTGAACTCCTGAGAGTGACCCAATCTTTTGCAAATGTTTGTAGAAGCAGTCTGCATGCCTAAGTGCTTGATTTTATACACCTGTGGCTATGGAAGTGATTGTAACACCTGAATTCAATTATTTGGAGGGGTGTCCTAATACTTTTGGCAATATAATGTATGTTAAACATTGTCTTGACATTTTTTAAAATCCAAATTAAAGCTTTTAATACCATTTAAATAAAGCCTTCTATCTATCTATGCAACCTTTTAAACAAATTTTTAAAGTGGCGTCTGGACCATTATCCAAATTTGAAAAAACTCTCTATTTCATCTGCATTTATGTATAAACTAAATATTTGATCACATTGTGCTGGCCCTCTCCCCTTTGGTGATGTTGCTTTACTTTAGCAGAAAATGCCAGTCTCTTCCTGGTGTTCACAAGGTCACCTTTGTGCTTCCTACTTCTATAGCCAGAACTACTTATCTTTATTTCTTTCTTCCATCATTTTAATTAGGTGTTTGGGAGCAAGGAGGTGTTGCCAGGAGAAATTCTGCTCCTCCACCTCGTTAGCCAGACTGCTTCAACTTGTTAGCAGGCTGTTAAAACTCAGTATATTTCCCTCCCTTCTGAGAGTTTCTTACACTGGAATTAAAGTCTCTTTGCGCTGAAGCTTGACAAATCTGGTCTATTAGTTCTGATCATAGTGAACTTTTGTGTAAGATGTCTGCCATACACAAACTGGGTGAAGTTTGTATTTTTAAACATGTTTTGCCAGCCACACATAAAAATGCATCTTTTTCACGCACTTTCACAGAGCTGTTGCATCTGCTGGCTTCATTGACACATGCTTGTAATGGAAGAAATGAATTTTTAAAAAAAGATAACCAATCAGATTGCAGAGGAGGTGGGTCCAAGAAACTAGAGGCGCTATCTTGGTCTGCATCCTGTACTGTAGTTACTTGGTCCCATCTACTCTACAATCTGATTTGTCATCTCTCTTCTTCATTTTGCCCTCAGAACATGTTTGTGTAAGTAAAACTCCCCATGAGCACAGGAATCAGGATGAATACTACGGCGAAAACCAGGACCAATAGTTCCCGACCCACTCCTACCTTTACGTCCCAGGCTGTTGGCAAGCCCTCCAGGCAGACATTCATCCATCAACTAATTGTATATCTCCCTGGACACAGGTGAGGAGCAGCCAGCCATCTAGGGAGTACCCTGGGGGAAAGAGGTCAACTCAGTCCATTACTGCCCGGACCAGTTGCCCCTGGGTACTTGCTGCCAGGGGGAAGGAAGTGTCCTCCCATGCAGTGAGCTAGCCAGGAGTGCTTGACCACTGGGTCAGTGAGTATGGGCTACACCATGAAGGCGTAGCCCCTCTGAGAAGATCTCTTGAGAGCTTTTTCCTTGGGGTTGGACTTCTCTCTCTGAGATCCTTGGTGTCCCTTGGTCCGGCCGGCTGTTACGGGGCATTGAGCAAGCGGCATCCATCCTCTCGGCGACATCAAGCACTTCCCAAGGTGTTGAGGGAACCATCAGCCTGACGGTGAGCTGGAGTGCATAGAGCAGGCCCATAGGTTGCCATCCATGGTCTCCCATTCCACGATCTGCACCACTATGGCTTCTTCCAGCCTCATCCAGTGCTGGGTGACCTGTACTGTAGCAACTAGGTCAAATGGAATATTGACTATGTAGAGAGGTGATATTTGGAACACTTCAACCTGCTAAACCCGACAAACATGGATGGGGGCTAAATCAAGTTCAGGTGCCACAGTATACAGATAACAATTTTACAAAAATAATCATGTTAATTAAAGCAAATCAAACATCCACGTTTTCAAGAGTGGCAAATGTGTACACTGATAGAGAATTGCATAAAAACAATCAATGTGTCATGCATAGTAAGCACTTTCTTTTAAAAAAAACAATACTAGCTTATTATTAGTCAACAATTTACAGACAAATAGTACGTGGGCATACATTCATCCATCCGTCTTCTACCGCTTTTCCCAGTCGCGAGGGCAGCAGTGTAAGCAGGGAAACCCAGACTTCCCTCTCCCTGGCCACTTCGTCCATCTCCTCAAATGAATCCTGAGGCATTCCCTTGTATCCCGAGAGACATAGTCTCTCCAGCATGTCCTGGGTCTTCCCCCGGGGCTTCCTCCCAGTGGGACATGCCCGATAAACCTCACCGGGAGGCATCCTGACAAGATGCCTGAGCCACCTCATCTGGCTGCTCTCAATGCGGAGGAGCAATGGCTCTACTCTGAGTCCCTCCCGAAGGATCAAGCTTCTCACGCTATCTCTACAGGAGAGCCCAGCCACCCTATGGAGGGAACCCATTTTACCCGCTTGTATTCGCGACCTCGTTCTTTTAGTCACTACCCACAGCTCATGACCACAGGTGAGGGTAGGAACGTAGATCAACTGGTAAATCAAGAGCTTTGCCTTCTGGCTCAGCTCCTTCTTCACCACGACAAACCGATGCAGCGCCTGCATCACTGCTGATGCCGCACTGATCCGCCTGTCGATCTCCCGCTCCATCCTTCCCTCACTCGTGAACAAGACCCCAAGATACTTAAACTCCTCCACTTGGGAAAGGACTCCCTTCCCTACTCAGAGAGAGCACTCTACCCTTTTCCGGTTGAGGACCATAGTCTTGGATTTGGAGGTGCTGATTTTCATCCCAACTGCTTTCCACTTCGGCTCCAGTGAGAGCCGAAGGTCACAGTCCGATGAAGCCAACAGAACCACATCATCTGCAAAAAGCAGAGACCTAATCCTGAGGTCACTAACCCGGACATCCTCAATGCCCTGGCTGTGCCTAGAAATTCTGTCCACAAAAGTTAAGAACAGAAGCAGTGACAAAGGGCAGCCCTGGCTAACCCTGATCAGAAATGAGTCTGACTTACTGCCAACAATGTGGACCAAGCTCTGACACTAGTCGTACAGGGACCGAACAGCCTATATAAGGTAGCCCGGCACCCCATACTCCCGGAGCACTCCCCACAGGATTCCCAGAGGGACGCGGTCGAATGCCTTCTCCAAGTCCACAAAGCACATGTAGACTGGTTGGGAAAACTCCCACACATCCTCCAGGACCTTGCTGAGAGTATAGAGTTAGTCCATTGTTCCTGCTCCTCCTGAGGTTCGACAATCTGACGGACCATCCTCTCCAGGATCCCTGTCTAGGGAGGCTGAGGAGTGTGATCCCTCATACTTGAAACACACCCTCCGGTCCCCCTTTTTGAAGAGGGAGACCACTACCCCGGTCTGCCAATCCAGAGGCACTGCCCCTGATGTCCATGCAAAGCTGCAAATGTGTGTCAACGTGGACAGCCCTGCAACATCCAGAGCCTTGAGGAACTCCGGGCGGATGTCATCCACCCCCGGGACCTGACCAATGAGGAACTTTTTAACCAACTCAGTGACCTCCGCCCAAGAGATAGGGGAGTACACACACAACTCTCCAGACTCTGCTTCTTCATTGGAAGGCATGTCGCTGGGATTGAGGAGGTATTTGAAGTATTCCTTCCACCGACCCACAACATCCTGAGCTGAAGGTCAGCAGTGCCCCATCCCCATCATCAACAGTGTTGATTCTGCACCACTTTGCCGCTCTGAGCTTCCAGATGATGGACCACAATCTCCTCGAAGCCATCCGGAACTCATTCTCCATGGCCTTGCCATACTCCTCCTACACCAGTGGAGGAGTTTGCCTCAGTGACCACCAAAGCCGTGTTCCGCTTAGCCCGCCGGTACTCATCAGCTGCCTCTGGAGTCCCACAGGATAAAAAGGCCCGCTAGGACTCCTTCTTCAGCTTGACAGCATCCCTCACCGCCGGTGAACTCCAGTGGGTTCAGGGATTGCCACCACGACAGGCACCGGCCATATTATGGCCACAGCTCCGGTCAGCCACCTCCACAAAGGAGGCGTGGAACAAGGTACATTCGGATTCAATGTCCCCAACCTCCCCTGGGACATGGGCAAAGTTATGCCAGAGGTAGGATTTGAAGCTCCTTCTGACAGGGGATTCCACTAAATGTTCCCAGCAGACCCTCACTATATGCTTTGACCTGCCAGGTCTGACCGACTTCCTCCCCCACCAGCGGAGCTAACCCACCACCAGGTGGTGATCGGTTGACAACTCTGCCCCTCTCCTCACTCAAGTGTCCAATACATGCGGCCACAAGTCCGATGACATGACCACAAAGTTGATCATTGAACTGCAGCCTATGGTGTCCTGGTGCTAAGTGCACATTCTGTATGGACACCCTTATGTTTGAACATGGTGTTCATTATGGACAATCCGTGATGAGCACAAAAGTCCAATAACAAAACCCCACTCGGGTTCAGATCAAGGGGGCTGTTCCTGCCAATCACGCCTATCCAGGAATCACTGTCATTGCCCACGTGAGCATTGAAGTCCCCCAGCAGAACAAGAGTGTCCTCAGGAGGAGCACTGTCCAATACACTGTACCATTGGAACATGCAACTCCACCAACACGAAATGGTGTCGGCTCCAGGAGAGGTAGTACATGGGCGATATAATACAATTCATACACCGAAGCATTGATCAATCAATAAGACCAGTCAGGTTACGAAAGGAGTATTTGATTTCAGGACATATGAAGGAAGCAGGAAGGGAAGTCACACAACAAATAAACTACAATAAAAATGTGACAGAAATATATATTTTCAGATTAATAAATTGCAGATATCTCAAAGGCAATATATGGTGAGATTCATGGACCCAGTCTCATCTCAGATCATGCACTGCAGAACATGAATATTGAGAAAACTATGAAAGAGACCAAAAAAAACTGCAATAATTATGAAATAAAATAATGGCACAAAGTAGCTTAACACAAACATTGCTAGCAGTAGGACAAATTGCATAAGATAAAAATATCTACCGGGAACATCCCTAACCCCTGAACAGAGTCCAAATAAAGTTATTACCAGGCTTTAGCTGCAAGTTAAATAATCAGCTTAACGCTATTGGGGCGGCTTGGGTGGTCCTGGGTGGTGCTGTGAGCAATACAGTGCGATAAAACGATTGTGTCTGACACACAAACAGTAGCGTGTGTATGTGGTTAAATCAATTGGAGGAAAAGTGCTGTTGAGAGGCAAACAGAGTTTTCTTCCTTTTGGTTCATTTGGTCTTAGTCATGTCACAAGTCATATAAAAACCGATAAAACAATGTATACAGCACTTACTGTACTGTACAGAAAGTCTGGGGATGCTTGCTTAATTCTGTAAAAATGTTGCAAATTTACTGGTTTCATAACAAAAGTCCATTGACAAGCAATGTTTAACATATCTGCACGTATCGTCCTCACAGACATTTTCTTTTTATTAAGTGTCATATTTTTTTTTGACTGACTCACTCAGTTCTTATCTTGCCATTTTGCTATTCATTTCAACTGCAGTCATTGGCTCACAGTAAATGTTTGGTGTTTCATGTTATCGCAAAGTTGTAATTAAAAAGCACCCAATGAGACTGCTTGTCAATGAACTTTTTAAATCATAACAGCTCTTTTAGAACAATAATTTGGGTTTCAATTTATTAGCATTTGAAATTAATGTTTTACTTTAAAACTTCCAGTTGTTTCTAATGTAATATTCTCTGCAACGAAATGAATAAAGTAATGGTTTTTGAAATAACAGTAATAAATTAGCAATATTTTACTGAATGAATCAAGCATCCCAAGACTTTCTGTGAGCACTGCATATATATACACTCAGCAAAAAAAGAAACGTTTCTTTTTCAGGACTGTGTATTTCAACAATAATGTTGTAAAAATCCAAATAACTTTACAGATCTTCATTGTAAAGGGT
>JAODKF010000002.1:8583150-8602387 GCA_026779585.1 Mormyrus proboscirostris
CGGGGGGGGCGTGTCACTGGGATGTACAATACTGTAGCTGACTATAAAAACACACGTATGTAATATAAAATGGAAAAGTATTGTGGAAAAAAAAACATTGGTATAATAATGTGTCTATTATCAGTAATACTATTATTATTGTTGTTGTTGTTATTGCAGACAATTAAAAAAGACCTCTTGTAACCCCCATTGTTGTTCAGAGAATGATGACCTCGTAGATTAATTCAAATTTACTTTCTTCTGGACTTATCTGTTCTGTGATGTGATTTTTTGTTTTCCACCAGAAGACAATCAATCAGGAACATCAAGGCTTTTCTAATGGGCCTGTGTGTTTGATTTACCTACTTATTTTTACTTGTTTATTTCAAAGAAGGTTACCTAGAGGATTTGAAACTCTGTACAAATGCATTGATTTAAAAGAAAAAAAAGGTTAATTAAAATCACATTAAAAGCGGGATAGATGTGCAGGGAGAATAAAAGCATACTACTGAATACTATATACTAGTCCCCTCTCAGAGCATCAACACCTTAAAATATAGCGTCATGTACTGTATGACTTTTACTGATCTTTTTAATAATAAAATAATTCAACCCGATATTACATGCACAAATGCTGTGATGTTTAACAACCAAAGACCATGACTGACACGTGTCATGCCATAGCCTGTATTCAAGGCATATGCTAGACCAGGGCTCTTCAAATCTGTCCCTTGATTCCAAATGGACGTGTTTTCAGTTCTCCCAGGTGGTTAGCTTAATTCCTGCTTCTGATTGGCCACAGAGGTTTCACAACTGACTCATAGTTAAAGGAAGGCTGGAAAATCAGCAGTGCTCGGCCCTTGAGGAGCGTGATTTGAATAGCAACATGCTAGAAGCTTCCTTGCTTATCATAAACTGAGAACCTTATTGCTTTTTAGGAGCCTTGTGGTCTGTATAACACCCTTCAACTTATTATTTGGAGTTATGAACTGCAGCATTCATTTTGCAGAACTTTTCAGAAGGATTGGAAAAATACAGTGTATATCATGCACTCGTGAACCTGTCACACCAATCAACCTGACATGATAAATGGGATAAGGCTATGAAAATGGAATTCAAAAAAGGAGGGAAGTCATTAAGGACTATACTTCCATTCATGTTTTCCTTGGGGCGACAGAACGGTCCTGAGGAGGGAAGTCCCAGAACATCAGACTAATTAACTATTGCCAGGAAAAGAGTGATGTGAAAGACTGAAGTATGTGTCATTTTCTGTAAGGCAGCCAACCATGTATGTTGGTTGCCCAGGAGCATCAAAAAATAGGCATTAATAATTTTTTTTTCTGTGCCCAGTTTAAAATCGTGGTGACTTAATGTAATGGTAAATCCACGTGACTGAATGATTGCAAGCAATTGCAAGAAGGCATTCTGTGTATTGTAATTATGACTACCATACCACAGTGGTTTATTTGCTGCGTGGACAAGAAGAGTTAAGAGTTCAACGTGAAATAGAATAAATCTGTTTATGTATGAATGCTTCATTGTCAAATCTGGATCCAGTGTTTAATTTAATGTGACACCAAATAATGATTTAAATGGTTTAAAAAGGCAAAATCAAAATGGGGATGAAAATAATGGTAATTGGGGCCAAACTCTGATGGTATTTTATTAGAGCCCCATGATGGGTTTCACACAAACGTCATCGGTATGTGATTGTGGAAGTGCAACGGGTTGTTAATGAAAACAAAACAAGCATGTCTCCATTGTTAGCTAATAGACAGCTCATAGGTACCAGGTGGGTCATCGAGATTATACCCTGTCAGTGGCATTCTCTGATTCATAACCACACCACAGGTGCTACCCATACTGTTATGTAAAACCCCACAGAAAATGTCCAGGAGACTATGACAGTTCTCAAAAAACATGCTCAAAACTTCAAACGTAATACAGTATAATAGGTATCCAGCTTTAAGTTCGGTATGTTACCCGTTAATCAGCTGGACTGTGTTTGAGGTAAAAATACAGATTACAGTTACAGTTTATACAGAAGAATATTTTTTAGAATAAAATAAGAACTTCCCTTCATGAAAATCCAGACAAATCAAGATCTTCATTTAGATTAGCAGGAACAAGAGTTAATCAGCTGGACTGTGTTTGAGGTAAAAATACAGATTACAGTTACAGTTTATACAGAAGAATATTTTTTAGAATAAAATAAGAACTTCCCTTCATGAAAATCCAGACAAATCAAGATCTTCATTTAGATTAGCAGGAACAAGAGTTCAATTTGTATATCCATCTCAACACTATTGATAAGTGACTATTGATATTGCCACCCTGTCTTGATAGATGTATTTCTTCGATGCAAATACATTCTAAATGATTAATATTGTGATTGGCTTCACTGAAATTACTTTATACACGAGTTGTTATGTCACGTCACTTTATCGTGGATTTGTGTTTTTGATACAGTATTTTAGCTGTCTGATTTTTTCCAAAATAATTTTTTTGACAGGGGCACTGTAGCACGTACGTTATTTCTTGCAGTAGCAGTGATGCTTGATCTGATTTTCTACTCCTTTTTTGGTTTGAGGGCATACAACAGCTGCACTTCGCACTAAGTTCCTGCAAGCAGGGCCATTCAAATCACGGCCCTCAAGGTCCAAGGACTTCTGATTTTCCATCCTTTGTGTACCTGTGAGCCAGGTGTGAAGCCTCTGGCCAATCAGAATCAGTCATTGTTAAACTACCTACCTGGAAAAACTGAAAACAAGGCCTGGATTTGGAATCACGGTCCAGATTTGAAGAGACCTGCCTTACATGAAAGCAACCTTCTATATAAGCCCGATTGTTGCCTCATATGTCGGGCCATACTAGCATATTAGCCAGGTTGCGAGCTCTGTTGTTTGTAAAGCGTTTTCCAAAAGCAAAACGGAGAGAAAAAAAAAATAGAAAAGGTTTTGATGCATTAGGTATATTGAGGAATAATTGTGAGTAGTTCACTTTAGTAATACTGCATAAGGGGGACGCAAAGTTTGTGCTTCCAGAGTACCACCATTCAAAGCCTGTGTGGGACCTCTGCACGGATTGGGAGAAGCTATTAAACAACTGAGATAAACTGTAACAATGTACTTCCCGCAGTAGGTAGAGTCGGACTGAAGCCAAATACGAGCTTCTAGCACACAATCCTGAGTGGGACAGGATCTGCTGCTCCCTCAGGAACATGGGAGGAAATGAAGGCTTTAAAGAGCCCATATCTTATGCAGTTTTCAGTCGCCGTGGGAGCCGTATCTAATGGACAGGCGACCGGATGTGAAAAATGATTGGAGGCTGGAGCGGCAAAGGTGGTTTACACCTCAAGTAGGATATTTCGGGTAGGATAGGCTTAAAATACTATGTGAGGCATAAAGTGTTCTGAACTGCAGAAGACAGATATTAAGTAGGAAAAAACACAGTCAGACAGTGGAGATTTTGAGACCAAGGGCCAGATTTATTGAAGGCACAAACCCTCTTTAGGCATTAAAATACTACTAAATATGGGCAGTAAAATGTTAGCGCCGGTAAGGTGTTGACGAGGTTCATTTTGCGACTGACCGTAAACCCAAGTGAATCATGCCGCATGGTTCCTTAAAATCTGCGTCGCCAGATTTTGCGCTTTGAAAGGAAACTGCTATACAGTAAATGCCCATGCGATACGGCGGCATGATTCACTTGGGTTTACGGTAGGCAACTTACTGCGTATTGCGCCATTACTAAACACTGAGAAGAAGAATGTCTTATTTTACGCTGCCCTCGGTAGATTGGGTCAGTCATTATTTAAATCAACCGACTGCTACTTTGTTCATTAATTTGCACATTTTTAGCAGATCACCCCCGGAGCCAGTCACTCCCATCGGCCCTTTGTTTTGATCGTGCCTTCACGCTAATTTGCCCTACTAAGTAAATCAGGCCCCTATCATTCTACCTTAACTCACTGGTACGGTCAGCAAAGCAAGCAGAAACACTAAGCTTCCCCCCATGTAATTACCCCTAAGGTTCATCCATTAGCAGCTACCCTGGACCTGCTGATTGCACGTTCAGAAGTCAACATCATCTAAGGAAGCGCGTCCTATTGGGCCCCTGTCGAAAAGGTGTCTTCCTTAAGAGGAATGGGGTACAGATAAGCAACATCTCTGCTCCATTAACAACTGTTCTAATTGCTAGTTTCTATTTCCAGTTAGCATTGTTATTGGACAGATTCTGGGATTAAATCATTGTTCATACAGTTTGTTATTTAATGAGATTGTTTCATTTTCATTTTTTGTCCACACATACTGCCGTTACTTAACAATGGGGATGTGATTTGAGAAATTGCATCATTGTGCGAAAATCATAGAGTCTGCTTACACAAACCTAGATGGTATAACCTGTTACACACATAGGCTGCAGTAAGCCTTTTACTGTATATTCTAAAATAACGATGAAATGTACAGTAGAGATAAACCAGTAACATACTTGTTTATTGTAATTATTATCAAGTATTATGTACTGCACATAATTAGATGTGCTATACTTTTGTACGACAGGCAGTGAAGTAAGTGTGTTTACACCAGCATCACCACAAACAAGCAAGTAATGCGTTTTGCTACAATGTTACATCTGCTACGACATCACTGGGTGATAAGAATTTTTAAGCTCCATTATGTCATAGTCCTGTGGGACCACTACTGTATATGTGGTCCGTCATTGATCGGAACATCGTTATGCATCACTTCTTCAACCAACTGTCCCCTCTGTTTGGAATCTTGCGCTTGTTAGCCTCTTTTTTTTTGCCTTTCGCCTCTGGTTAACTCCACATCTCCGTGATACATTTAATATACCAATTGTGTTTTAACACCATATACCGTCACTGTCTTTAGTGTTACGGCCTGACCCTAGATCAGGTCATAACAGGAACCATCACAGATATGTAATGCCGCTGGACTGAGGAGACACTAAGACGTTTCTCTTTAAGATTTTGTCTTTAAATGCAGTGGTGCATCAATGAGGTTCACAATACTTGTTAAAAAAAAAAAGCTTGAAAAAGCAGAATCAAAAACATCTATCCATGCATTGATGGACCAGCCCATAGTCAAAGACAGGCAAACTCTCACAATCTCCATTTCGGATGGCTATCAGGGGCTGTCAAGACACGTAGGTGCTGTGGAACTAGAGCGTCTATGATAAGTTTCCTTTCATGAGTAGCCTGAAGCATTGGAGAATGTGGATCCAGAAGGGAGACAAGCAAGCCAACGATTAAATATGGAGTTTCACTCAGTGCTGTTCACTGTAGGAACTGTTGTCACTCAGATATAAAATGGCTGGGTAACTTAACATACAGATAGTTGTGTGATGTGCTGCAGCATACTATGTGTCGCTGGGAGACATAATGATGAATAAAAATAATGAACTCATCTCATAGTCGAATGCAACAGATCAAAGGCCTGGAATCTCGTAACCTATTATTCAAGATATAACCGAAGTTTATGACTTAGTTCAGTAGCTGTGTCTTAATAGAGGGTTTGCCCTGGGAAGCGGACAGTAAATAGGACAAAAGACCAAGATGCAAGCCAGCTTGAATTGCTTTTTAACACTGTTACTCAACACAAGAGAACAAAGATCTAGGCAGCTGAGAAAGACTAGCTTCTTTTGCAAATGTCAACATTACAATTCTTGTGCTACCGTTTTTAGGTTTTCGGGGATATTTTATTGGGCAATTTCTATGTCAAGTTAAATACCTAGAAAAATCTTATTTTCATCTGCATTGATTTTTTTTTTTTATTTTAAGATTCCAAGATTATTTAAAAATTTTGTAGCCAGGTCCATTGCGGGAGCTGAAAACCTGCACAGTCCAATAATCAGGCAGGAATCATTAGTGGGTCAGTTTTGCAAACAGAATCTCATAGTAGCAACGATATTCCACTCCATCGCTCACTGAATGCTCCCACGGAAGCTATGGTAATACAAATGAGCTTCTGTCTTTCATGTATTATACATTGTCTGAAGCTCCATTTATCAGAAATGTTTCCATATTGATTTAAAAACCAGCACCAAGAAATGTATTGTGATGTCAAAGATTCATTCAGCACGTGCTGCAGGGGTATACATTCTGTAGCCTAAAGCTGACAGCTCAAGTCATCACATTCGTTAATTACACATGGAACTAGAATCGCGGATTTATGAGTAAAAGTCATCCCTAAAACAATGAACTTCAAAATCAATTTATTGTACTGGAGTTACGAACAGAAGCAAATCTAAATGAAAGAAAAGAACAGTGCATTTGATTTAACTGTAAAACTTAATGAGAATAAGAAAAATTAGACAACTTTTATGGCTACCTAGATAATAACCCAGAAATTTCTGTTTTGCTGAAAAACAATAATATTTAGAAACATCTCTGATAATAGACATTCGTGAGGTTACATGCTGCTCATATTTCCCCGTTACTGACATTAATAATAATCAGTGGCTCAATGAACTTAACCATTTTGTTCACAACTTAAAAAACCCTAGCACTTTAATCTTGTATAACGTTTGTGACATGGTTTATTCACTCTGAGGCAGGTCTGTTCCTTTCAGACACATAGATTCAATAAACATAATAAAAGAAAAAAACGGGGAATAAATTAATTATTGCTACAATAATCTGACACAAGGATCAGCATTGGAGCCAAAAACCAATTTATCAGTTCAGTGGCACTGGTAGTCTATGTTCTCAATCCACGCAGCCAGACGGATATTATGTAAGCAGGTATTACAGTGGTAGGTGATGTAGATGTGTCGTTCCTGCCTGTTTGAGGGCTCTCACACGCGGCGCCTGTCCCGGCTAATGCAGCTCCCCGTAATTGACGCTCCCCTCTCTCCTCCTCACCTGTGTTACATTTCTGTCATTTTAGATGGAATGCTGCAGCCATTCAGCTATGAGCATGGATATCCTGATTCACGGGAGCATTGGCAACAAAGGAAGAATGTCCAAATGGCATATTTTAGCGAAAGGGTTCTGCAAGGCAGGAATTTTGGGCCTCTGGCCCCCCTGTTGTTTGCCTTGCATGTTCCGTATGTTGTTTCTTATTAGAAAGCCAGCATGGTGAAATTATTTTTGTTAAAGAATTCTCTTTCAAAGCTGGATGTAATCCAAAGTTGAGTCTTTGCAAGTTGGATGAATCATACGAACAGCTGTGATCTGTCGCATGGAGAAATAGTCAGATTTTGAGTTTTTATTCAAAGCTCCATATTTTTGTTCTATAATTAGTAGTCGTACATCTGCTGCTTTATTCGTTATTCTGAGTCCTATTACAATGAGAAAATATATGAAACCCATTTACCGTACAATTTCACATGTATGCGCGTCTGAAAAATGTACTGTAGCTGATTGAAACATTTGTTAAAATCATCACAAAGCATTGCACCTAGTTGCGACCCAGATTTAACTGGGAATTTCACCGCCAATGAATTTCCAAAGAGGCTGTCACTTTTTGACCGGCTCAAAGCAGATGTCTCTCCACCAGTGCACAGGCAGGCCATGGCTGTGGATCTTGTAACAGACATTATGCTGGCCATTAATGCATGCTGTCAGCTGAGGTCACAAATACTTCAAATGAGTTTCAAATTCCCAAGCACGCACAGCACAATACAGTATATGTAGCTTTTAGACCGTCAGTATAACCTTCTGCCTGAGACCAGCATTGATTTCCCTTAAGCCTACAGCACAACATCTCACTCATGACCTTTAGAGAGGACTGCCACATTGCTGGCAATACCGTCCCTCTACTTCCAAGACCATCCGAAAGGGGAGATTCATGCTGAAGCGCTCGAACGGAATTGCACGACAATAAAAACAAGGCAGGCGTCTCGAAAGATGCCAGCCCTTATGTCTCCAGTCACAGAAGTTGTTGTTGGCACTGCTGGCATTCCTTGGAAAGCCTGGATGGGGCTGACTTAATCATTTTCACACTCTTTGAATCTGGATCCACGAGACAGGCGGAGTTGGCAAGTCATGAATGCAGTGGAGGAGTGGACAGGTGGATGGCTTAGTTTGATATCTCGTTACACTCTCTTAATCTCAGCACGCTGCTTTATTAACAGCCCTCTATCACTCTTGGGAATGAAAAATATGACTCTCTTTCTCTCTCCTTTTTCTATATGTTTAATAGCAGAGTTTGCAGGCAGCTTGCCAGAAAACATTAATTTCATACACTGCTATTTTGTTTTTTCCTACAAATCTCCAAAGCAAAATGTTACATGCTACTGTACTACACAATATATGTACATTATTTTAAGGGGACACATATCCATGAATATTAAGAGAACGTTAATTACATTAATATAAAGAAATCGAAGGGATATCAGCTGTCACCCCTGAAATTCAGTCCATGCACATGAATTAAACAGATAAATAATTAACCTTTGCTGGATATACATTTTATTTTAAAATTTTGTGCTCATTATGCCATTTCGTCTGCTTTGTGATTCATGTTGAAAATGTATATTTCTTCTTAAGCAGTGCTACAGTAGAAGAGCGAAAAAATACGAAATGCTTGACCGATTACATCGGAATATTTCAACGAGTGAACTAAAATCGGCATCAAACTGCCACACACCAGTGCTAAGATATTTCACAATTCATAATTACTTCACTTACTAAAACATTTACCTCCGCCTACTCCAGTGGTATATCCCCTGACACTTTTTATCGTATGACGGTACAGAGGAAGCAAAACATGCGGAATTGCCAGGAGCATCGCCGATAGCGTGCCGTTGCTGGAAATTTACTTAGCACTAATTGCTTCCTTGAAATACTGTGAGCATGTATAAGCACACACACTACAAATCCCAGGGTCCCTTTGCTTCGGGTGGATGTTAATTAATGCAAAACAGGTAAAGCTACAGCGGTGAGTCATCGTGTGAAAGAATGCCAGAAGCCTACCCTAGCACGGTGTGCGATAGGCACATGCTGAGGGGAGACAGCTGACCTCGTCGACTACGCAGTGGGCATAAGGAGGGATCCCAACCTGTTGTCTATTGGCCGGACTTGGGGGCCGCTTTTTGTTTTTCTTATCGCAAAGACAAAGTAACCTTGTCTCCCGTGTCGACAGGTGCCAGTGCCCCACGAATGCTTTGATGCGGCGAGGGTGACAGGGGGTGACAGGCAGGGAGAGCACAGGCCCTGGGAAGCATACGCCGGTGAAGGTTGCATGCAAGTTCATTTCTGGTGCCATGAGATGCTGTGTCAGCGCCTCTAAGCCCCGTACCTCCCACGTGCCCCCGCCATGATGACACTCGTCACATGATTTACTTCCTGCCAATCAGACTCGCCGTACTCTCTTCTTCATGTCACTACTGTCAAGCTGAAACACAAAGAATTATGCGGGAAGCCCAGCTGCATTTCCTTGGAAAGAGGAATGAGGGGCCAGCGTCATAAATTCCCTCATCGTTGCGGGTGAATACAAAACACAAAGCCCTATTGTTGCCTTCAACAACAATATAGATTGATTGAATGAGGAGATATAAACACCCATTTTAAGTGGTGGTCTTGCAAATCCCGTTATACTGTAGCTTGTCATCGTTCTGACATTGTATTGTTGCTTTGATCTAACTTCACCACTCTCAAGAAACTATTTCCAAGGGAATCCATTAAAATCTACTATTACTGCAACTAGAATCATCTCTATTTTTTCCCTCTGGTGTTGCATTGAATGCAATAAATGGTTGTATAAACACTCTGCAGGCTTATTTAATTGCATCGGGAAGCAAAGCAGAGAAATTGAGAAAGGTTCTCTTTTGTAAGTTTTTCTACAGTATGTTGTTTAGGATTCCCTAACTTTGAAGTGATAATGAAGTGTAGCGGAAAAGCACAGGAGGCCTTCTGTCCCTCCTCCCCTCTCCTCCAAGTCCGTATCCATCACCATGCAAGAGGCACTAGTTCTCTTGACAGCTTTGTCAATGCAAATCACTCCAGCCCGTCTGGAGCAAGCATGGCCCCGCAAGAGGTCTACCTGCCTCCCCCGGCCTTCGCAGGGTAGCGCTAAAAATACCTGCTCCCTTGGGCCTCTCCGTGTCGGAGTACGTGTTAACATACAGCTTATGACAATCAAGTTCACCGGAAGAAAATGTTCGTCTAAAATTATTCACCTTTTTCACATTGCGGAAAAAAAAAATAAAAAACTTTCCAAAGCAAAGAGCACAGAGAAAATATGGCAGCAATACTGAGTGTCTTTGTTCGACGTTGAAGAGTGTAGCTGAGATAAGGAAAGTGCATTATACATGTCAGACTGCCAGTGGCAGAGTCCACCATGAATACAGCCCATGCCAAATTTTTCATCTTATAGCTTCTCTGGACATATGTATATATTTCTTTTTAGCATATGGCAATAAATATCCAACCCCCCTTGTGACACAGTGCGTCATAGAAAAACAGTAGGCTTTCTAAAACGGTCATTTTTGACAGCTCCCCAAAGAACTTGATTCAGAAATATAGTCTTTCTCTCAACTTCAAAATTAGGTCCCCCAGGTTTTTGTTTGGTAAACTGCAGAAAAGCGGAAGAATTTTCAGTTGTCTAATTAGACATGCAAACAAATACATTATGAGATTGAATATTCATCGCATTTTGAAGCAAGACACATATTTCCAACAATGTTTTGATATTATGTAGATACATATCCAGCCCTAGGGTCTGGCTTTTTCTTTCCCGTGCTGAATATGATCACCAGTACAGTTCAGTGAGCCGTGACTTTTGTCTTTCATGGAAAGAAATTCTTCAGAAATTGATACAGCTGTGAGCATCTTATGCTCCTCGTCCTGCAAAGTATGGCTCACAAGAACAAAGGTCCCGAATGAAGCTGTGCTGGTTATTTTTCACCGCCTGCCTACAGTATATTACTTTATCAGATGATGTGGTCGTGGCAACGGCATGATTATCATGTCATTCGCAGGTTACCAAATGTTTCCCATTTTACCAAATGTTTCCCATTTGGTCATGCAAATTTTGAGGACCAAATACTGTCTTATTCCTGTTACAGGGTCGAGCAAACTCAGTCTGATTATGAGTAAAATACAAATGGTGAGGCCTAGTTTGTAAATGAATAAAAAAAAAAAAACGAACCCAAAAACAAATTATTATCCATAAGTGCGGGATCCCCCACTTGTTGAAGAGCTGTCCCTCGCCTGTTCTGTTGGTGGCCGTGCTATTTGCCTAACAGATGTTCCTGTGATGGCATTAAGCATTATTAATGCTACACTAGCGGTGTGGACCATGTATGAAGTTTCTTGCCAAGAGCATTAACTTCAAAATGTTCTGCTATTGGTCCAAACATCAAACATTTCGAGCAAGGTCTGGCCCCCTGCCACTAGACAGGAACACGGAGGATCCAATTAATTAGCAAAACACCCATTACAGGAAAAAGGGGTAAAAAAAAACAACTTTTAATGATATGGGACTTGAGAAAAAAAGGATTCACGCTTGTCTGGTCTGAGATAAATGGAAAAGCACATTTTCCATTTTTTTTTATAATTAAATTAAATAATGAAATTACATAAATGATGGGATTGTCAAAATCAGGGAAGTCAGCATGACCGCCTGAATGCAATTAATTTAAAATTGCTTCCAAATTTTGACCTCAACAGTTTAGCCTAGTTATTATTGCTTATGTCACCCACAAATCTGAAAAATATCAGAAAATTAGCAACCAGTGATGTGGAAAGACAAAATGTATCAGTGGTACCCAGCTAGTTTTTTACTGGAAGCTTAAAAAACTTCCCAGAGGTCTTTGTACAAATATTCAATGGCTCTTTTGTTAAGGCTTTCATCCACCCCATCCATCTTGTAAAACTTCTTATCCTGGTCAGGATTCCGGGGGCTTTTATACTCCAATTCCTCCCATTTTTACCAGGGTTGAAACTCAGCTTTGCCAAAGGTCTTGTGATCGTCAACACAGACATCCCTAAATATTTTTGCTGCGTCCTATTTTTTAAATATACTTTTGAAGACTTTTTGTTTGCTGCACACTTTAGCATGCTCAGAGTTAGGACAATTGCCATAATCCATTTTGAAACATTGAGATGTAAAATGTTACAGCTCTTCGTGTTACATGACAAAATAAACATTCGGGTAAAATTCTGAAATAAAATACTGACTGCATTTGAACAAAATCAAGGTCAAACCCTTTTGTTCAAAATACCAAAATAATCCAAATGAAATATGTTCTCATCTCTCTTCTGGCTTGGTTTTCTCTAACAGGCCAGTCCCCACGCTGACTGGGATAATGAGCTCTGTCTCAGCGCCTCCATTCACTCAGGCCGCAGGGCTGCGTCTCTGTAGGCTGCCTGTGTGCCTCCCCTTAAGCTACTGACCATCTGCGTATACAGATAGGAGGCTATATAACTCAAATCACACACGGTTTCATTAATATATCCCATCTAAATCACAAAACAGGTTGAGAGTTATGAGTCGTTTCCATGGCCTGGGGGGTGTTCCACAAAGCAAGATTTCTCACTTAGCTGGGTTAACTTAGGCTAGAAGTCATGACTGTCCAATAGGACTGTTCCTTACCTAAACTCTTATTGGATGATCATGATTGTCCAATAGGAATGGTCCTTACCTGAACTCTTATTGGATGAACAAGATTATCCAATAGGAATGCTCTTTACCTAAACTCTTATTGACAATTAAGACTTCTAGCTTAAGTAGCTTAACTAACTAACAATTAACGCTTTACTTGACGGGGCACAATATTAATTATGTATTAATACAATCTTAGTTGTATATTGATATCATGTTAATTCATCATTAATGAATCCCAACACACGTTTTATCTCAAGCAGTCACTATATTTGTTACTATCTTTTAAATTTATAAAACTGCGTGAACTATTGAAGGAACAAGTAATAAATAACACCTTACAAGTTATATTTATAAAATAAAATAAATAAGAAGTGAGATACTGATGTCATGTTTGTCCATTATTGAATCCACACATCTTTTATCTCAATTATAATATATTTGTTCATGATTTGTACTTCAGTAGTAACTGAGTTATTACTAAGTATCTGTGCCCCGTCAAGTAAAGTGTAATCAGTTAAGTTAACCCAGCTAAACGAGAAGCCCTGTTTCATGGAACATTGCCCTGGTAACAGAATACAGCATCATACCATTCGCAGCTGAATCCAGTCTAATGCTGCGTGTGAGTGTGTACGGCCTGTGAGGGAGTGCCATCCTGCCCGATGTCCCCAGCCTTGTGTCTGGTGCTTCATGAGATTGGCTCCAAGCTTCCTGTGACGCCGGTACAGGATAAGCGGCCCGAAGACGAACAGAAGGATAACATCATGCCCTACTGCAGCTCTGTAAATATGCTGCTGATATAGTATCTGATGATGTGCATAGTGGGTGTTCAAGTTTATATATCTTCCTTTGAACATGTGAGCAGATCCGCATGGTCATGGAGCGGGCTCTAAGGATTTATTGGGTATTGAGGTTGAGACAGATCTGATGCGACTGAGGGAAGGAATTAAAACCAAATGCATTTTGCCATCTGCAAAATGGCCTAAAGATAAAATGGTCGTAATATGCATATTGAGCATGTATACCAGGGCCAATCAGAAGTCGGTAACATATGATTAATAACAAGGCAACAAAGGTGAAGAAATGTGATCAGCATTTAACGTAGCCCCGCCCAGGATATCCAGCCAGCTGCATTCCCATTTTTGATCATTGTTAAGTTATGTGTGAGTTTTTTTGTGAATTGGAGTCACTATGTTTGCCGTGTTTTTGAAAGAAATAGAATAGACACAATTTTTGTGTATATTCTGTCCACTTCTGGTCAGTCATCTATAATTACTCAGCTTCCCAAACATGCTTCTGCCATCCTGCGGCTATTTGTCAACTAGTGAGTGACATGAAGCCTCATTAGTGACTGGAGGGAGCACCATGTCTCAAACCTACAGGTGCCCAGCGTGTCTCCAGAAGAGCTTTAGGCAGAGGTCAATTGACACCTTGGGGCAAAATTGTTGTTCCATTTCATTACAGCACTCTGCTCATGTGTACGATTGCGGGCCTGATTCATAACTCTGTGCAGGTCTGCGTTCTTACTTTTGCTTTTCGGGCTCCGTGTGCAAACTTAGCTACAGAACTTTTGGTACCAATTTAAAATAAGCGTACCCTTATAAATAGCTTATGAATGTTTTATAATCAGGTTATTAATTAAGCTGTAGCACTTTAATAATTGTTAATAGACAATTATAAACAAGTTATAATACTTTTCTTTTTATTAATGAGTACCTACTATAAGTGGCGAAATGGATCCTTTGCAATAGCAAATAGCAAAGTGGTGCCGAACTTTTACTTGGTGAGCAGGTATTTTAATGTACTGCTTGTGTACCTGTGTACGTGCTGTTTTTTTTAACTGTGGCATTGAGATTCCACGGCTGAGAAAAAACACTTACATTTAAATAACAGACAAAATACTGCTTCAGTCTAGCTGGTAAGATGGGACCGCATCTTGACAATGCGTCTTCACTGCTGTGAATCTGTGCGCATCACTGGCCCACTGCGATATGACTCCGTCCTTAGGGATGCTCCGGGATGATAAACTTGACATGTGCCATATGCTTGCATTCTCCCCCCCCTTAGTGGTATGTAATCACCCGGCATTCCGCTGATAACGTACCTTTGACAGATGTTTCGTGAAAAGCAATTGTTTGGACTCATCTTCATCTGTTTCTGCTGCTGTTTCAGAAGAAATAACCTTCCGATGGATCTGAGCATGATAAAACGGGGACCATTTATTGCATTTCCTCATTATGTCTTGCCGTTTTATGGCAGAGGTTTTCAGCCTTTGCTAATCCAGCATCTTCCAAATGAAAGCCAGAGCCAGGGACCCCCTAGCAGTAACGTGAGGTCACATAAGTAACAGAACTAAGGTGGAGTTTCATTCTGCACTGTCTGCATTTGCATTGTGGAGCCACTATCGAAATTCCTTAGTTTCTGACATTTTTCGTTTTTCTAGAAATTTACTTGGGCTTGAATATACTTCCTTAGCATACAAACTAACACTAACTGGCAAAAGAAAAGGCTCATTAATAAATAACTGTACATGACTGAGTCTGAATACTGCGAGCCAAAATGTATTTCTGATTCACTGTTTCAAATATTCAGATAACTGATACTTTCAATGAAATTTGAATGGCGTTTCAGTTCTAGAATCTGATTGATGTAGGGTTGAGGTCTTATCATGCAACGTACAATCAAGAATGTCATTAATAATAATTGTAGTACTCTTTACGGGGAACAGGCCAGGAGATGAGGAAAGATGGAACATGCGCATAAAAATGCTTTTTCCAAGATGAATCCTGGATTTGAACCATTCTGCAAGGTTCTGAGACTCACTAAACAAACCTTAGCAATGAAAAGAACACAGTGCTTCTGCTGTCATGTTCCCAAATGCATACTGTAGATGCCATAACATAATTACTTTAGAGGGATTATGTCACATAAAAATGTTTTATAGCATCTGCTTTTTTTCTCATATATTGGTTTGTTAAGTAAAGGATGAAAGGTTTTATTTCTGCAGATTTGTCTGCTGATGCAGCGATTAACTTTTTTATTTTATTTTATTTTTTGGCTGGATGGATAAAATGATAGGAAATTATTATTATAAATAAATAATGTTGTAAATTAGCAGCAAATAGGTTTTCCTTCGGCAGCTGTCAGAGTGATGTGTCAGCTAAAAGCCACACTTGGCGAGTGGATTGAAAGGCTGCCGTCAAGCCTGGCTGCACAGCCACCTGTCACCTGCATGGGATCCGGGCAGACAATCAGCCTCTTCCAGCCACATACCGAGTCCCTAAGAGGTCGTTAGAGATGTGCTGGGGACCTTCAAGGTGCCCTGACAGAAGCCACGAGGCCCCAGTTGTGTAGGAGGCTTTTCAATCGCCTGGCACGGTTGTGCCTTTTAATCACTTCCAGAATAGAGGCCGCATTCAATGAGTGGATTTGCTGCTGATTTCCAGACCTATTTCATACTGGGTGCACACCATCATAAGGGATCTCCTCAATCTTCACCTGGTAGATTCCACTCTGGGACATGTGACTGGGAGATGCACCTTAAGCAGGAGGATGGGGTACATTCACAGACAGTTCTGTCCCTGGCCTGTGCAGCAGTCAACGTACTATTTGTCAGTATTTTGAATATTTTAGCATTTGTTTTGTGTATCATATCTGTTTGCAGGGAATGTACAGTTGATTGATGAAGGCCTTTTCCTTTTCTTATGAGTGCAGTAACCTTTAAAGTATCCTTAAGGTAAAACACAGAATTCTTAGTTTTTTTTTCCTTATGTAATGCACCTTTAATAAAATTTTAGTGGGTTTAGTGTCCTCCCATCTAAAGAAACTGTCTAGGTGAGTCAAAGAATGTGTGTGTGTGTGTGCGAGCGGGTTTACATATCCTTATGGGGACAAAATGACCCCATAATGTGATAAATATCCGTTTTTTCCCCTTATGGGGAGCGGGTTCCTGCTCCCCATAAGGGAAAACTCTATTTTATAAAAATTGGTGACTGCTATGAAAAAACTAAAAATGCAAAAACTATTTTGTTTGGTTACTTACGGTTATGGTTAGGGCAGGGTAGGGGTTAAGGTTGTCATAGTTAGCGTTTGCATTTTTAGTGAGGGGAAACTCCACACCCATGCACATTCTACACACATGCTAACCCCACACACATGCATCTTCTACACACATGCTAACTCCACACACATGCACATTCTACACAAATGCTAACTGCACACACATGCTAACTCCACGTATATTCGCATTCTACACACATGCCAGCTCCAGACACATGCAGGGCTCTCAAGTGTCACACATTGAGCATGACAATCACTCTTTTCAGTCTTTTGTCACACACTCCCGCCACACATTGTATTTCTCACCCGGAAAAATAATTTGTAGGCTAATATGCTGCAGCGCCCAATATTTCTCAGACAGCGGCACAGTAGCGCCTCACTATGAAATAAGCATGTCTCCGCTGGAGTCCTAGAGCCTGTCACTTACCAGCCAATCAAACAAAGAAAGGGCCTACACAATAGTCAATCAGAAAATAGTAATATTGTATCTGGGTAAAATGCAACACAACAACCAATGAAAAGGCATCCTGTAGAATGTCACTCTTGCCTGTCTTCAAAACTTGAGAGCCCTGCACATGCTAACTCTACACACATGCTAACTCCACGCACATTCACATTCTACACAAATGCTAACTCCACACACATGCTAACTCCACGTATATTTGCATTCTACACACATGCTAACTCCAGAAACATGCTAACTCCACACACATGCACATTTTACACACATGCTAACTGCACGCACATTCACATTCTGCACACATGCTAACTCCACACACAGGCACATTCTACATAAATGCTAACTCCACACACATGCTAACTCCACATATATTCACATTTTGCACACATGCTAACTCCACACACAGAAGGCTAACTCTACACACATGCTAACTTCACACACATGCAGATTCTACACGCATGCTAACTCTACACACATGCTAACTCCACACAAGTAGAGGCAAGTGTTCACCACTGTGCCACCACCGGAGACATACAGGTAATGCTATCATTTTACATAGGCAAGCTGTTTCTGCCACAGCAGGTATATTGTGTTGTAAAGGATGCTTAATATGAGCCAGATATCGTAAAACACAAAGCCCACATTCCATGTGTTTTCACAGATTAACTCGCAAAATGTAAATACAAAAGAAGTCTAATTTCTGCACTTGTCTGCCAGGAACATCCATATGTTGCAGCACAATGGAGAAAAACAAGTTTCTTCATCTCATGTCTTATTGTCCTGACTGCTGACTTATAGGGTAACAGTATTTATACCACCATTCTGCACTTGATTCACACCTTTGCACTGTCATTTCACAACCATCAGCAGAGTCACACATTTAAGATTAGGAAGACTTTAGTCTCGCACTGTTGTATAAATTTGGCAGTGCAGCTGGTGAGAAATTTAGAAGAAAAAAAAAACATTTGTTAAATGCAATGGAGAAGCACAGAGGCGCAGGATGTGCAAAGCAATGACAGTTACATAAAAATTTAGCCCGGTCAAATGAACAACATGATGTCGTAAAGAAATTACGTTCATGTAATGTTAACTTAAACGTCCATTTCATGCAATTTACTCTGACACACATGGCAGCTAAAGGTGAATGAATGAATGGGGCGAGATTGGCTCATTGCTTATGCTTGCCTACTGTGAGTGACAAAGCGGCAAATAAATTCAAAATAAGTGAAAAATTACTGTTGTTCATCTGACGTTTGACTGCGTGAAATGCAAATAAGACATATTTCAAACCACTGTCCCTCGTTTATCTGGGGGCAAATAAAAATGCGATGGAAATGGATACTATTGAAGCGACAGGTAAGGGAACTGAAAAGCCAGGTTTTAATGGCATCAAAAATACATTACATTTTGCAATGACAAGAAAGGTTATTCTATGTAGACGGAACTTTTTTTTTCTGCTAATTGTGAGTATGAAAGCTAGCCAAAGTACACGTTGTGCATATTGAGGAGAAAATAGCAGACACAATGATAAAAACAGGTCACAATGTCTTGACCACTCCACTACTAATTGATCTTGTTTTGAAACACAGTGATGGCACAAAATTGGCTTCTTAAAGAACCCAAACTTCCGTAATGGTAATAGCTTGCTCTAGGTACCCCATTACGCTAACTGCAGTTATTAAACAAATGGAGTCTCAGCAGATTTGATTTTTAGTCTAATGGAAACAGATGAAGTCGAGTGAATTATTTTTGTCCCCGTTGAACAATTACAAAGGACAAAGTGTTCATTTTCTCCTTCTCTTCTGGATGAATTATTCTGCTTTAAAGCAATTAGCATGCCTTATTTATTTATATATTTCGATGTTGTTGTAAACACAACAGCATTAAATCAAAAAATGTGTAATGGAAAGCTATAGTGGGCATTTTTAATAGCGCTCTTTTTGGGTAAATCTGTGAGCTATAAAATGTACTGATTTTTTTAATTATGCTGGAGAATTGGTAAGGTTCTGCAGTTTTTGTACTTGTGGAAAAATTGGGATTAAGTTGGTTCAGTTCATTAAAAAAAAAAAATTAACTGTTTATATACACCTTGTGACGTTCGGTGGCAAGGCGAGCGGGCAAGGAAACGAAACGAGCCAGAAGGACGAGGAAACGGGGTTTACTCCAA
>JAODKF010000002.1:8602507-8625422 GCA_026779585.1 Mormyrus proboscirostris
GAACACAATTGGGCAAAAACACCAGGTAATGAGGGGGGCGTGGCACACGGGAGGATGGAACGGAGCTGAATGTTACACACCTACTTTAAATAGCAATAAAAGGAAGATGTACAAAATACAGTAACATACAACTAACTAAGAATAGTGATACTTTGTTAATCTCTGTGGGGAAATTCTTTTTATATTAATTTCTTTTGTATAGAAGCACATTGGACAATTTGCCAGTTAGAAAAGTCTCTTGTTCTTTGAGGGAAGAAAAAAGAGATGAAAATCTACACTTCATATTTGGTGACTGTGGAGACCGTGAAAGTACAGTATTAGGGTCCACAGGACTCTGTGACCCTGGACTCTTAGGCCTGTGCTGTGGTTCACCCAGGAGGAAACCGTCAACTCGGTTCCAATGAAGTTGGGCTCGGAGCACCAGACCAACCAATCAGCCGCCACAACAAGACCCCCACTGAGCAAGAAAGAGCCCGCAGGCAGACCCTTGCAGACACACCAACCATCGGCCCATCCTGTCCCCTGTCTCTTCCTGCTCCTTTTCCCCTGTGTCAAATCGCAGAAAGTCTACAAGGAAAGCCAAAATGCAAGAAAGATTGTCTGATGTTAAAGTAATTAATGTGCATATTCATGTTGGATCTGTTCTCATTTGAATGATTTCAGTGTAACTGGTATAATGGTCTCAGTCTTAAGTCATATATCATAATAGTATGAAGATATTGGGCATGGGTGCTGAAAGTCTGGGCCGCAGTTTGGATGCCAAGTTACCAAGTTAATCCAGACTCAGTCGATAATTTTTATCTTTGCATCTTGTGAATCGATTTGGTTAATGTAGTGAGGCTTAACGTGGTTTGAAATACAAAAATACAATGTAGAACCACCAAACTTGTACACATAACTCGACAAAATCCAGTCAAAACGATCACCGAGCATCAAACTAGTCTTTACATTAAGTTCCTATTATTGTTATACATTGATGGCTAATAAAGAAAACTATTCTTAATTCATTAAAGTTCATAAAATGTTGTTTTGCATTTGTAAATGTTCTGGACTTCTGACTTTGAACGAAGATCTGATGTGGGACTTTGATCAGGATGTTTGAGAACCCCCGATATAAGTAATCAGAGAAATCTTGCCTCGTTTGGGTGCTCTCGCCCCTCGGTGGACAAAAGGCCCTACAGCCCCACCATTAACATACCATTTGTTTGGCGACCTGACTGTCCGATGATGTAATATGATACTTTGAAGGATTATCACAACCCTAGACTCAAAGCAATATCGCTAAGCAGAATAATAAGCACACCATCTGGTCAGAGATTGGTGTATCATCATCTTCAAAGAAAACCTACTGCTTGGTTTGGTGTTTAAGGAAGGCTCCGTCAGACAGCGGCGGGGGGCAGGACGTTCTGTAGCCAGGACCCCCGCAAGGTAGGTGTGATTAGCATACTCACCATGCATAACCTTTATTGAGGAGACACTCCGTAATCAGAGCTCCCGCGTGGTGGTGCGTGATATACATCAGTAGCCAGATCTGTCTCACAACTACTATGTGTAACTTCCGTGGGGGTATGTATCACTTAGTATCTCTGTTGGATGGTATATATAATGTTATTATGCAACTAAGTAGCTATTTGGGTTAAATTTATGTTCTTCTCTGTTTTAATTTTGATTGGTGATTAATGCATGTTGTTCTGCTTAGCAAATAAGCTATGTTTTGATTATTGTTGTTTTGCTCAGCAAATAAGCTGTTTTGATTATCTCTTGGTTGCCCGAACTTGCTAACTCAAGTAAATTACTGAATGGTGTCACTACCATATAATTCCTGATTAGAACTGAGACAGAGTTCCTAACTTAATAATTAGTCATTTCACTCAGTAACACTTCATTTGAGTGGCAGCATTATATTACACAATGGTAAGTTGCTATCCGGCCACTGAATGGAGTCTATCAGACATACTGCCATTGAACTGGTCCCGGAACTAACTAATCAGCCACGTTGATGCTTAACTGGCAGCCTCTGAGTTGAGTTAGCTACTCCAGATATACTTCCAGTCTCTGAGCTAGTTAACTAAGCATACTAGCTTTGGATTTTCAGTCTCTCAGTTCAATTAGTTAGATATACTGACTTCAGGCAGTCCCTGAGCTGAGGTGACCAGACGTAATGTTTTGTTGTGCAGCCCTGAGTTGAATCACCCAGATATACTGCTTCTAGGTTAGTCCCTGAGCTAGGAGACCAAATATGCCAATAGCTTCCTAGTTTGTAGCTACCCCACGGAAACTAAGCTAAATTTACATTGTGATTGGGAATCTCGCCTAATCAGCCAAAAGGGGATCCAACAGAGCATCACTTCCAGGATAAACAGGGTTAACCAGCTTTAAGGGAGGTCTAGAAATATTACTAAACTAACCAGCTAGCATATTGTGACGCAATTCCTAAAATATATAAATTGGAGACAGATGTAAATTGACTTTACTTCTGAGTCACTAACATTTCAGGAGAGCTTGGAAGGACCTACGCGCATGCAGAGCCCCCAGCTGCCCAATAGGATTCCATCACTGGGCCAGTGGGTGGTTCCCTACAGAAGATATTTTGTCATAGGATTCATAGAACCACTCATTGTTTAGCCGCAAATAAGGGGGAATTTCATATCCCAAAACTAGAAAATCATGAGAAAACATTTTTTCACCATAGGGTGCATCTGGTCCTGTAATATCAAATTGCTTATCCGCTGTACTGCGTAGCAATTATCAAGCATTATTAACGTCACATGGGTGCTCATTCCAACAAACTTTGTGAGTTTAAGCCATTCTTTGATTTTCTCCAAACATAAAAAGGAGGGAAAAGGATGAATCAGATCATATTTCTTTTGCTATTACTCAGCAGGCCAGTTTTTATGCTCCTTCTATAAGGTTATGAGCAAGTGACTTACGAACAGCGGCCCCACCATATGTTTCAGCTTTGTGAAGCTCACAGCATGTAGTTTCTGTTTTCTGAGAGCGGGTCACCGAGGTTCACCGAGGTCATTTTTATGGATCTACTTTTGTTATCTTTAAAGGGGACCTATTATGATTTTCTGTTATTTTCCTTTCCTGTAATGTTTCACATAGTTTTTGGTGCATGTGAATGGTCTGCAAAGGGAGTAACTCTCACCCTTCTCTAATCGACTTGAAACACCTTGTCGGAATTCCAGCCCTTACTTCCATGACACGGTGAGGTCACCTTGTTACACAATAACGATTGGTCACCTACCTGCAAGCTGTCTGCAGACTACAGTACAAGACAGGGGAGGAACATGCAGGGCAAGCTGACCAATCAGATAACACTGGGCTCATTGGAGGTGGGGCTAAAAGCTCTAACAAGGTGTTTCAGACAGAGGGTGAGTAGAGACGTACAATATGAGGAAAATAATGTGTTTTTGGAACACTGAAGCATGTAAATCTATACTAGTAGACCCCCAAAATAAAAATATGAACAGTGAAAAGGAGCATAATATGGTGCCTTTAATAAATATGCTGTTAATCTATCCCTGTCAGTGAACTTTGACTTGCAATCACTGTGCTTTTTTGCTGTATGAAGTTTCCTCATGATTGGCATGTGCTATCATGATTTTTGTGACTGTTTCCCTTGATACATTCAATAACGTAGGACTGATGCACGTCCCAGATCTTTGGCCTCTTTGGAACCCTGTGGGAAGCTCATGTTCTTGAGCTCCGATTTCGTTCACAATTAACAAATACTGCTAACTGCAATTGAACTTAATATGGTTTAACTTTGCACAGCATGTATACCAAGAATGCACTTGCTGCGGTTTTAATACTCGTGGAAACTAATAGCTATGTTATGCCCTGGACCTCAGCTATCTTTCCACAACGCCGAGTGGCCAGATAACTAAGCAGTCGTGTGGTGAAGGTCGCGGCACCTGCATCTTCTGGACTACCAGCTGAAAGCAGCAGCAAATACTACAACAGGAACCATCTGCTTAGTATCCCTTGTCTGGCTTCTGGCCATGGAAATCACTTCGACATCTGTTGACCTGTGACGACACACAAGTAGGTCAACCATATCTATGCATAAGTAAACCTGCTTCCTTGTGGGTTCATGACCTTTCCCCTTACATCTCATTCACTCTTCTTCATATTCCCCTCGGAATGACTTGACCAGAACCGGTCAGAAGACCCTGGATTATAGTATGGGCATTAGACTTTCATACAATGGACTATTCCTGAAAAAGATAAGTCAAGGAACCGGTGAAATACCCATTATTTTAAATTTCAGCCCAATGGGATGTGAATTACACCAGTAACTGGCTGGCAGCACATTGGATTGGATGAAATGTTTTAGGCCCTTGACGCTAATCTACAAGCCAGTGAGTAAAATACGGGAAGCTGGTGATAAATGGCATTGAAACTTTAAGTTCGAGCAACTCATTACAAAACCATCTACATTGTCCTATCGGGAAGAAAAAAAAATGAATGTCATTGAAGTTATTCATTATCCAAAAGCTTCAGCTGCCGGAGCGCAGGGATGTTGAGCTATTTGAGGATTAGCAACAGAACTGAGACAAAAGCACAGGTATTATTATTTTTGCACGGAGATGCAGCAGGCGGCCTGGTGTTGATCACGCCTCTCTGGGGGGCCACTCGTCAAAGAGAGCCTGCTTATCTACCTGGTAGCAACAGCCAGGGATATGAGTTAGAACCCCCCAAGGCAGGGCAGTGACCTGCATTTAAGGGCTCCGGAGTCCCTACAGTATGAATTTTACTCAATGGATGCATCTTTCATGCAAGGAACACCTGAATGCAAAGCAATATTACTTAAAGGGTATTTGATAAATGGTTGGGTACAGAGGCTGTTTGGTTCTAGCTAAAAAAACATTTTCTAAATAACAGAAAACTGTAAAAGTGATACCTAAAGTACAATACAGTTATAGTATTTTTTTTTAACATTATCCAGCTTTTTGCACGCAGCATTGAATTATTGACATCACATCTGTGCATACTTCAGTGTAAAGCCAAGTGTAAAGCTGACTTTATGCCTTGCAAAAGGTAAATTATTATTTATACATATTTTTACAACTGGGATAAAAACTAAAGTTTTTCAGTGAATTACTTGCCCAGCCGCAGCCCCCCCCACCATCCCCCCTCCCCTCCCGATTGCAGCAGAAGTCCTGCCGTGACTTTTAGGGTGATTTCCTAGCTGCCCTGAACAAAACTGTCTTGGACTTCAGCAGGACCTTTTGCAAAGGATATTTCCCAGTTATAAAAGGGGATATATATGCAGAGCTTAAGCTGAAGACGCCCTGCAGGGAGAACTGACACCATTAACTCCTTATAACTTCTGGCGAGGCATTTTGCTGGGGAAAGCAGAGCAGATGGAGGATGTACTTTTTACGACATATACCGTATATATACTGTATATATTTTCATTTTTGATTTCAAAATAATGGAGGCAGTGATGAAAGGAATGAAAATTTGTATTCTTAAATACAAAACAAAAATAGACAACAGATGAATATAAGGATATAGGAACTAGTTTGCCATTATTAGACTGAAAAGTAAATGAGAACATGGAATGCAAAATAATTAATTGTGGCACTGAAAAACAATACTTTTACTCCAGAAATAATAATAATAATAATTAATAAATATTGATTAATATTAATAATAATGATAGTATAATTATTCATATGAATAATATTGATGATGATGATAATAATAATAACAATAATAATATATTTCTCCTTATGGGTATTGCTGGGCTTACTGATAAAAACTTGTAATTAAAAAATAATAAGACAAGCCATTAGATATATAGATCTATATGATAATACTAAACCATTTTTATGTTCTTTTCTTAACTGTCAAACAATGGGTTGCCATACTGCCAGTTTTAACTATTTGCCTTTCTATGCTTGAAATGGTGACTAATGGCCATTATTGATGACACTGATTGATTAACTGTACATTCTGCTCACAAAATGTTTTGCGATACTCCAATTATCACATATCATATATTTATATTGTCATATTACAACTCCAATATTATGCCATAAGAAGTGGTATTAATTATAGTAATTAATTAATATGAATACATCAATGCCATGAGGAAATGTTAATTAATGACCTTGTAATATCATCAATTAATCATGACTTTAAATATTCCATTCATACATCAATTTCTCAAGCTGCTTATTAGTGTCTAGGGCAAAACACATTATTAGAAAAAATCGAATATATCCTAAAATTACATTACTTAACTGTTCTTACCAATTTGAGTCTGTGAGTAATGTATACCAATGCCATGTTGAGCCTAGTTAACACATAAGTGAATAATGATGAATGATATTTAAAAACGTCGGTACTGCATTGATAATGTGCCAATGGGAGATTGGCCTGTGGGTAAGGAATAGTTTCTGTAATGCAGGTTTTATACGTGTAGCTCCCAGAGAACATATCTAATTTAGTTCATAAGGCAGCATCCCTTTATGTGAGACTTGGCCCCTAATACTTTGTTACCGCACTTTGAATTTGCTATCACACAGTGATTGTTCCAGCCTGTTAAGTGAATAGGAATTAATCACCATCTAAGAGAAAACTGAACCATTACATCCGCGCTGTTAATGAGATCAGCTCTATCAACTGTGTGGTCCTTGTGCTTTCAAATTCGAAGTGAGTCCATCACATTTGAAACCTTTGACCTTGAAACCATTGTGGTTTGATCCTTTTACAGCTCAATAAAGCAGTTTCCATTACACAAAATATCTCCATCCTTGAATATGAATATTGTACAAATGATTCTGTTTAATTGTGAATTTTCTGTATGTCTTATTTGAATGGTCTCTGCCATCTGTAAATCTGTTTTATGTCACTTGTTCCAGGTTTTAGGAAGACGATTCAAGAGCTTTATTGCAGCAAAAAAAATATGTTCAAATGATCTTCATGTTGGTGCAAAAATATGGAATTATGTCTGTCAAAGTGTATCAGCATAGTCATTATAAAGCCTCTTCTAAAGTTACCTCAGTATTTGCAGCAAGCATCCAATATACCCATGTACATGTTGATTGAACCACTAGTATAACATGTTTGGAATCAATATCTCATCAAGTTATTTAAATTATTTAATGAATACATGCAATGGTTGGGGTGAGGAGAGCTTACAGGCATGCAATAGGGTATCGGTAACTTTTTGAAGAACAGAATAATTTCTTTTTTTTCTATTTATTTTTATTCACCAATAAAAATACACCAATTAGTCGTAACATTATAACAGCTGACAGGTGAAGTGAATAACAATGATTATAAGTGCATAACGCTTGAGTATTTTATTATAATGGCACTAATCAACGATGTCATTATATATTAAGTAAGGGAAAAGTCAATTCTTGAAGTTGATGTGTTAGAGGCAAGAAAAATGGGTATGCGTAAATATCTGAGAGACTTTGACGAGGGCAACACTGTGATGGGTTGATGACTGGGTCAGAGCATAAGGTCAAGTCTTGTGAGGATTTCTTGGTGTGCAGCGGGCGGTACCTACCACAAATGGTCCAAGAAAGGTCAAGTGTGCTGGCAAAAAGGTCATGGGAGCCCAAGACTCACTGATGCGCGTAGAGATTGAAGGCTAGACTGTCTGGGCCAATCCTTCAGGAGAGCTACTGTAGAAAAAAATAATGAAAAGGTTAATGCTGGCTATAATAGAAAGGTATCAGAACTCGTAATGCATCCCAGCTTGCTGACTGGCCAGAGTGTCCATGCTGACCCCTGTCCACTGCTGAAATGGCCTACAATGGAGATTCTGTACTGGACTATGGAGCAATCGAAGAAGGTGGCCTGGTCTGATAAGTCAAGTTTCCTGTTACAGTACATTCTGCGGACAGCTGTATGGTCCCGGAATACACTATGGCAGGGGTGGCAAATCTTATCCAAAAAAGGCTGTTGGGTATGTTGGGTATGTTTTCAATTAATAATTAGAGGACTGATTGGCTGTAGAGTCCTCACACCTGAGCTTGAAAAGCTGACCTAAAGGTCATCCCAAAAACCTGCACACACACCGGCCCTTTGTGGATAACATTGGTCACCCCTATACTATGGGATGCATTAAGCTGGTAGAGGCAGTGTGATGCTCTGGGCAACGGTCTTTTGGGAAACCTTGGGTCCTGGCATTCATGTGGATGTTACTTTGACACATACCATATACAAAGCATAGCAACAGTAACCCCTGATGGCGGTGGCCTCGTTCAGCAGGATATTGCACCCTGCCACACTGCAAAAATTGTTGGTTTAAGGAATGTTAAAAACACAGTTCAAAGTATATACTTGGCCTCCAAATTCCCCAGATCTCAATCTGATTAAGCACATGTGGGATGTGCTGGACAAACAAGTCTGATCCATGGAGGCCCCACCTTGTAACTTACAGGACTAAAAGGATCTGCTGCTAGTGTCAGATACCACAGAACACCTTCAGAGTGCATGCCTCGATAGGTCAGAGTTATTTTGGAGGCACAAGGGGGACCTGCACAATGTTAGGTAGGTGAATTTAATGTTATGGCTGACTGGCATTGTGAAAATCGGTCCCTGCCTTGTCCAGTTCTGTCTGTCATTTTCCTGAGTACCCTATATTTGACCAGCAGGTGTTGCTGGTCATCCGGTTCTGTTCCCTGTTTTCCCGTAGATTGACTCCATTCACGACCTCCATAATTCTCCCTGTTTATTTGCACCACCAGAACTTTCATTTGGTCTACCCTATGCTAATCAAGTTCCTTTTGTTTATATACTCAAGTTTGATCCTTACCTTTTGTGTCATTATTTACCTGATCTGTGCCTAGCTAGTATTGTCCAATCTTCTTCGTTTCGTTTGTTCCCTTGCGTTTGAGAAGTTGTTAATGACTCACACCTGTCCCTTGTTAGACTTTCCTAGACATCTGAGACCCATCCCATGCCCAGTGGGCCCAAATAAAGTATCTGATTTCACACCATGTACAGCTGAGGTTTTATTTTTTAATTAATTGTGGCATTGGATTCAGGTTAGTTTTTTTATGATTTCTTTTTCTTTAAATTTGCAAATTGCTTTGTGTTCTCGCAGGGTCTTTAGCTCATTTGAAAGAACAACTGTTTAAATTGGTACAATCGGTAAGACCAGTAAGACAAATTGTTTACCAGTCATTCTCATACTGTGCTAACAGGTCGCTGTGCCTTGCTAATCTATGTAACTAGGCTGGCTAACATTATTTTTCCAAATGCAGAGCTTTGCGTTATGACACCCTTTGCCTGACTGGACCTTCAGTCATGTAAACATGAATTACGATTTTTAATTGCCGGTGTTTTGGCTTGAACTTCATGAAACTAGCTACAAAGTAAAAGCCTATTTGATTGGCTTGTTATTATTTAAATAGCATTAATATTTTGCATCCATCAGCATATTCCCAGTGCATATAAGCTAGGCAGTTTTAAAATGCCATCTTTGAAAATCTGTCTTCATATATGCGTATGACTAATATTTCCACAATTTTGGGTCAGGTTTGGATTTTAGATTTCCTAGTACTATTAGGGCTGGTTCGGTCTCAAGGTCTCGGGTGTGAGTCAGGCTCGGTCTATAATTCCAGGCTCGTACAGGACTCTAGACCTCATCACCTGTTTATATATGTGCCCAAGTGCTATTCTTATGTCAGCTATTGAACACGTATGTGCTGTTGGTGAATGTTCTGCCAAGTTCCCTCAGCATTTCCTTGTGTTTTATTTCAGCCTTTGTAGGTTATTGTATTATCTACCTGCTCTTGTTCAGACCCCTTATGGTCTTCTTGGTTTCTAGTTCGTTTGAGTTAAATAAAAGCCGCATGCTTGTACGCCACATGGTGAACTACTAATCATAACAGGTGTATACTCTAATGTTAATTTTTTTTCTTTCTGAACAACAAACTTAACCAGATAAATAGTTTTAAACATTTCAGGATTTGATGGTCTAACAGTTTTACACAGTAATGTGTGTTGTCTTTTGTTACTGTGTCTTGAAGAATATGAGATCCCAGTGAACCATAATATTTTTTTTTAACACTGTAATTCCTTAGCAGCCAATATACAAGAGAAATGACGAGCTCTCAAGTCCATAGTGAGTAGAACTGATTTGCTGAGTCATTGTAAATATAAAATACCATTTTGTCCAGAGTTATCATTGTAATTGAAAAATGGCACCTTAAAGAACTAGAGAGATACGTCACAAGATGCTCAGTGTTGCCAACTTTCATGCCTGTTTCGCAGCCTACGTATTCTTTCACAACCTCAAATCCTTTAAAAGAAAAGCATTAATATCTTCGCTAGCAAAGTGTGTGGTTCACTGACTTCTAATGTGCACATCAAAGATTTGGAGGAAGTTCTTTTCCGCTCACATGTAGCTCTGCGTATTTATCAGATCACTTCCCGGCTTTCCCTGCACGAGCTATTCTTTATTTATTTATTGTCTTGTCCGTCAAGACTGACAGCGCACCGAAGGCGCTGATGGGAGCTCCACTTTTGTTTAGCGTGCCTTGCATAAAATCTGACACTGTGACCATCACTCAGCCCATGAAATGGGAGTAAAATGGGAGGGGCGGGAATTAAGGCCCGACGCGGGCAGCAGATGCGGCGGCAAACGTGATCGAGATGTCAGTTTTCGTGTTTTTGAAAATCATATTTATCTTTTAATATTTTACGTTGTTAATAAAGTCAAGCAGCGGTTAAAGAGAGGAAACTATAACTTGGGGGGGGGGGGGCTGGCTATGTTAATCTGCAATTTCATAACGATTTCATGAGCAGCATTTGATTAAAATTCATAAATAAGAGAGACGCTCACTGCAGGTTAAGAGGGTTATACTTGGGGTTTCTCATCTGAACCCTCTCAGACCATGTGAGGTCAGGATTATACAAAGAAGTTGGGATTAAACTTTTAAATTCTTTCTTTTAGGTTAGTCTTTGGTAACATGGAGAAACACGCATATCTATCGAAATGTCCCTGGCCAGCACTTTTATTTTTTAAAACAATTTTGGAATATATATATATATATTTCCTTTCATCACTGCGGTAATCCAATGCGTTGCAGATATATTCATTTTTTAAAATAGCTCTTTCTTTTTTGGTTTTGATTTAATCATTTAACATCATTTGTTTCAAGAAAGGCATAGATACTCTCATCTGAGTTTCCTTTTAATGGCTGACTGTGAAAAAGTGTCCCACTAAATGAAGAGGGAACGTTAGAAATATCATGCCTGCATGACAAATTACAGGATAACGAGACGCAGGTAACTTTCAACTTGAATAATTCATCGCCACAGCACCCAAACGTGCAGAACAGACCGGTGTGTTTTGTGATTGCTCACATTACCTGAGGACACGGCCACGGCGTGGCACCCACACACATGCGCGCACACACACACATACACACACATGCGCGCACACACACACACACATGCGCACACACACACACACACATGCACACACACACACAGAGACCTCCCTTCTCCTTCCTTGTCTTCAGAGCAGCAGGAATGTTCTCTGGAGGTCGAGTGAGAGATGTGCCCACGGTTCACCCTGGTTCCAGCGTGTCATCAGTAACCGCTATAATCTGCCCGTTGTCTTAACGACGCTGTCAATGTGCACCTAATGACGCTCAACTGGAGGCGCCTGGCTGCACAATATTAATTTGAACAGGCCTGTACTGCGAAGGTTATTTTTTATTGTGTCTGTCAGGGCCTGATAAACCCTCTCCCCCCCAACCATCCATCTCTCTTTGTCGGGGTAGCGGCACTCGTCCCCCCACCAAAAACCGGCTGGCTCTTCCTCTCTCCCCGGCACTGTCAGGTCTCCACACGTCCAGGGAGGTTTTGAAAAAACATCGAAGCGCAATATTGTACCTCACAAGGCATCCAGGCGCTGACGAATGGCTCCGGCCTGCGTATCGATTTCCAAACTGGAGCCATTTTAAAGCAAAACAAGTGGCAGTTTATCATAGCAGTGACTCACCCGATTGAATTCCCCTCTGTTACGATGGCAGTGCATTGTAAATGAATAAAATTAATACATTGCTAAATTAATTCATGCTGCTAAATGATTTTTATTAATTGTGTTATTCTTTCCAGCTGGATAGTTGTTTATCGCTCATTAAATTTTCTCAAAATGGATATTTACTTAGGTCTCCCTGAGATGTAGTTTGTGACTTATAGCCTCCAAATCTGATTAACTAATTCATTATCCAGTTAACTACTTTTGAAAAGAACCCAATCTTTTAATTACAATAATACCTGATACATGATATTTTGGCTGTCTGACTCATATGCACTAATTAGTGTTTAATTCTAAATCTCTGTCTGCCTATATCTGACTTCTGTTGCTGCTCCAAGATTGTCCTCAAATTTATTTTTATTTTTTTTCAGAAGACCAATTTGAGATAAAGTCTGCCTCTGTTCACAATATTTAAACGAAAAGTAAAACCTGTATGTAAAGCACGGCGATGATAGTGATAGCCTGCTTGTAACCGCTGTTGAGAATAAAACAAAATCTTCAGAAATTCAAACAGCCATTACTAATGCATGGAGAAAGCACTTCCATGCTGAAGAAACAAAAAAGTAAAAATATTTTGAGGGTCAAATGGCAGGGAGCATCTCTGGGGAGTGTGCCCCCTGAATTACATTACAAAGTTGGGTTTCCTTGCCATGGAGTCAAGTGTCAAGATCATCCTTTAATAACAGATTAGATTTGATTACAATCTGCTGACGGAGCATGAGACATGCGCGTCTGAAAAGCACGCAGCCCTGCCCTGAATGCATTACTGCTGACGGGAGTGCCACATTCGGGACGACGGTGCCCTTGGCTATTGATCTCCGAGTCACCCCCCCGACGGCAAGCACGCCCAGCATCTTGGTACAGAGAGAACAGGGTGAGGAGCAGATGGGGGTAGTGTGTAAAAAGGGACAAACCACAGCAATAATGCTGAAAGGTGCATTCGATATTACAGCCATATTGCTCAGCTAACCTTCTGTCCTCCTGCTTGCCAGCCTTTATCCTTCCACACCCACCGTGCCCCCCCCCCAGTCGAAATTACGAGCACGTCATGATGCTAAGAAAAAAAGAAAAAAAACAGCGTTTGACTGCTTTTCCAGACGCACGCCCAAACTATAAAACAACAAAGACAAAAAAAATATCAAATAATTTTAAAAATGATAAAAAAAAAAATAAATAAAATAAAAATCGGGGAATTGAATGTGGAAAGTAAGAATGATTCTAAGAGTCTTTACTGCCATTGAGAGAGAAGGAAGGTTACATGGGAAGGATGCAGCTGAAGGTTGCAGAGATAATTGTGGCAGGTTACTGTATGGGAAACTTCTACTGAGAAAATGAGCTGATTTGTTCCCTGCTGGCTGGGCTCCATATGCAAGATTCCTCTCAGTGATCGTAAACAAGGCTCTGCATCTTGGACAGCACCTGGAAATAATACAGAAGGAAAAAGAAAATAGGCCTGTTTTTTCCTTTTTTTATTCTTTTTTATATAATGGTGCCTCATTATGACCTGGTGTCATAATGTCGCTGTGCTTTTGTCTGAAGACTCAGCGTGCTAGTCGGTTGACGAATGCTCCGCTATTGGATTACCTACAATGAAAAATGTTCCATACAATCCCCTGAATAGCTCACGGCGACCGAAATTCAAATAAGTGTAGCTGAGCGAGCATTTGAAGGTGAAAGGCAGTGATACCGCTCACCAATGTATCACAGCAACAGTTCATATCCTACAATGTGCCTCCTTCAAATTAACAGGCACTTGTCACACCATACAATCTCTATTTCATATCTTCGGCGTGTGAACACTGCTGAATGGAATACCGATTCCATATTTATAGATACTGAACAGCATTCCAGGGTGATTTCCCTCTTTCCGTTATGATTTCAGAAATCCACTTCTGTGTCATTGAAATGTTTAACAAACAGATGTAATCAACCGATCCCGTAGATTATAAGATATCTGATTTTTGAAAAGACTACAGCTCCAGTCAATGTAGCGGATACTTTTCAAGAGTCACACCTGGATATAATTATACAGTATCTATTACTAGATCAGTAGTCACTGGATGGTAGCGCAGAGCTACTCGGGAAAACGGGGAGTTATGTAAACCAAAAATAACGGTTTTGGCTGTAAATTTCATCTCCAGAAAAAACAGAACCACCTATGTTTTTTATATACAGGATGAGATGCTTCAGAAGAGTTTTCAGCCAAAGAAACTGATGAAATGGTGAAACGTGCATTTTTGCATCATTAAAGAAACAAACACTATTGGGGAACAGTGTTTTTAAAAAGGCCTTTAACGTTCTCATGTGCAGTGCCTTTTTTTTTTTAAATCACTGTCTCTTTGGTTCATTCAGAACTATTTTGTTGTTTGTTTAAAAGCATGTTTTCCTGTGTTTTGTGCAGGTTTTGTCCAGGGACTCTGCAATCATAATCCAGAAATACAGTCAACTCCAGAAATATTGGTAACCCTCAAGAAAGTGAAGAAGTACATGAATATAATATAGGTAATATATATATATTCCTCAAACATATGGAGAAATCCCTAAGTATTCCTGCAAAAGTCTTGTCTAGTCTTTATAATAGTTGATTGTGTCAAAAACATATCTGGCAAACTTATTGCCACCCTTGAAGAATAATACAAATAAAACCAAAGCAATCTGTGTCTTTGGGTAATAGTGAAATGTTTCTTGATTTTACTTGTCTAGGAACTTAATTGTGTCTAGAGTTTGACCATTTCCTGGGGTATAAATGTGACATAACACACAGGTAAAATCCTTTTATAAAACCATCTTGGGGTTTCACCATTTCAAAATCAACGTCGAGACACCATCTCCATGACCAAAAGCTTCTTGGACGAGTTCCATTAAGGAAGCCCTTCCTGAGACCAAGACACAAATCCCAGTGTCAGAACTTTGCCAAGCAACACTGGACTTACAACGGGAATTGTGTGTAGTGATCATATTAGGCAAAACGTAAGCTTTTCGGAAACACACGCCATCTTTATGTTCGATGACAAAACGGTAATGCATACAAAGAACTGCATCTCATACACCCACGGTAAAATGTGTTTTTTTGTTGTAAGTGGTCTCGGGGGAGGGGGGTTGGGGTCATATTAGCATCAGTGGGATTATGAATTCCATTCAGTACCAGAACATTTTAGTCAAAGCCTGGTTGCCTCTGCCAACAGGCTGATACTGGGCCGTGGCTGGGTTTTCCAAGACAATGACCAGAAGCACACATCAAAACCGACAAAGAGATATTTGCAGCAACACAAAAATCAAGGTAATTCAGTGGCTCTCTCAGTCTCCGGACTTGAAACCAATGGAAAATGTGCGGAATCGATTGAAGAGGGCACAAGAGAAAAGCCATGAATCTCAATGCCTAGGGGATATCCTGCATGGAAGAGTGGTCCAAGATCCCTCTACAAGTCATCTCCAACCTTGTTAAGCACTACAGAAAGAGGCTGAGTGATGTCATTCTCACTGGGAGAAGCTCCACCAAATAATGAGACTTGGGGTGCCGGTATTTTTGGCATCTGCATTTTTATGAAAAATTGTGTTATTAAAGGAAAACTTTATTCTGTTACAATTCAGTTCAGAAATAAAATCATGAGGCTTTACCCATTTGTTTGAGCCCAAAATATCACTCATGCATGTGTGGTTCTTTTTATCTGTTAATTTTAGTTAATTTTCATGAAGGATGCCAATCATTCTGGAGCTGACAGTATGCAGGTAGGCAAACTGCTGTCTCTGAACAGCCTGCAGTGTGTGATTAGCCTTAAGTCAGAGATGGACTGACATACCGTCTACGGTGTCCTCTGCTTCATGCAGTTCGCTTTCTGAAAGAGGTTCCTTACTCTCTGTGACCCACTACTGCAGCGTTTCCCAATCCGGTCCTCGAGGACCCACAGCCAGTCCATGTTTTTGCTCCCTCCGAGCTCCCTGACCGACAGCTCACAGTTTTGCTCCCTGCCAGGTCCTGGGAGCAACAAAAAATTAATAATGGGTGAATAAACAATATATAAGCATAGAAATATTTAAAAACAAGTTGTGATTTAAATGATGGCAGCGATACTATGTATTCAATGAAAAAAAAATGCATGTCTGTAACACTTCAACTGATAAGCAGATTCATATGAAAAGAATTGTCTAGGCCAAGTGTGTCCAGCCTTAGTACTGAAAAACTCTGGTAGACTTAGAGTGCTCACAGAAAGCCACGGGACACTGGCTAAATTCTGTAAAAATGTTGCAAATGTACTGGCTTCATAAAAGTCCATTGACAAGCAAATATTTAAGATATCTGCACACATCTTCCACATATTTTCTTTTTATTAAGTGTCATAGTTTTTTTGACTGACTCATTCAGTTCTGTTCTTGCCATTTTGCTATTAATTGCAATTGTAGCCATTGTCTGCCAAAGGGACACTAAACACAAATGTTTGGTGTTTTATGTCATTGCGAAAATGTTACTAATTTAAAAAGTGCCCAATAAGACTGCCTGCCAATGAAATGTTTAACTTAGAATAGCTTTTAAAACTTTAATTTGGACTTCAGTCTATTACTACTTGAAATGAACGTCTTACTTAAATCTACTGGTTGTTTGTAATGTGATATATATGTTTTTTTTTCCCCAAATGTTTTTTCATAGAAAATGGACAAGTCTGCAATATTTTTGCTGAATGAAGCAAGTGAGTGCTGTACATTTGACCGTAACAGTCCATTTGTGAGGGAGGAGACACATGGGCTCCCTAATGAGCGAAAGGGGCCCATCAGAGTTCTCATTGCATGTACAGGTCCTGCAGATCCGTTCAGGAAGGACATGAAAGCCTCACGTTAAGATTCATTTACTTTCGCGTGATCAATAAGTATTTCCTCTTGTGCGTCTCGGTTTCATGGTTTAGAGCAGCGAGTCTCAAATGGTTTTTAGTTGATCCCTCCTGCGCATATAAATGGAGAAAAATATCAGAAAAGACAGCAAACTTGATTTTGATCTTCAGAGTTTTTGTTGCTCATTGCGCTAACAGTCCAATGGCTGTTTCCATCCGTGCGTACTTTGTGTGAAATATTTTGGGCGTAACTACGTTGATTTTGCGAAAAGCATCCACTTGCATCTGGCTACTTTTTCGTTGGCACAAAGCACACACATTTACAGCATAAACATAATTTATAAGCAGCATTTACTAACCGGCAAAAACAACCATAAGCAGTTTGCCATATCAGTTAATCATACTAATTTCTGGTAATTTGTAGTATACAGTGTGAATATCTACTGAATAAATTTGCACAGTAATTTGGCAGAGAAAACCTCACTTTTTGAATTTACATTGTTGTTGTTGGGATCTGTGCATTTAACTGCTCACGGACCTTCAACTTTCTGTAACTGATAAACATGTGAATCAAGTATGAGCTAAATCTGCACGCCAACTTAGAAATGGCCGTTTGATTTTTTTTTACTACTTTAAACTGTAGGCCTGTCAGCCACTTACCTTGAGGTAATCCCAATGGATGTATACCTCATGACTCAGATAACTGGTAGGACGATGTGACCAGTAACGAACTCTCCTAGATCTCATCAAGCCAAGAGCTGTTCAACAAAGGCTCACTTTGTGCTTTCCTGCTTTACTAAGTAGCTTAGTTATAGTTACACCCTCTTATCCTTTTCATGTAAAAACCTCACCTCACTTAAGCCAATCACCCTTCCCATTTTCTGGTTCTGCACATCTTCAGCCCAGATGTATTAACTGCACTATAAGGATGGAACCTCACTCTTTCACCGATATGTTTAAATGGCAACACAGCTGTCCTTTTAACCGAGCCATATTGTTATGAATTCATTTCTTAGATGACCTCATTCAAACAGAATAAATAGATAATGCACCGTTGGGCCAAATTATCCTAGTAGGCTCATGTTGAAAATCTTATTAAGCCATAAGTCTAGAGGGAGCAAGTACTGGATTTGAATCACTATGACCAAGAAAAAAAAAGATTACCTTATTGGCTGAAGCAGGTGCACTTTGTCACTTATCAAATATTTTAAGACTAAGGCCCAACTTGCACTTTGTAGCTTATAATACCTGCTTTCTTATCAGCAGATTCCTTACAAAAACCACAGACTTCGTCTTTTACTTCACTGTTAGGTGCAGCGTTACGCTTGAGGCTAATCATGAATATGACTTTAGGGCTTCAGGTCCGTCTGTCATCACTGCCAAAATTTCTGCAATGATCCACACCCAAAAAAGGAATTAGATCCAGTTCAGCCTTATATTCAGGCATGTGGCTGATGAATAACATATACTGTACAAACACAAGCAACCATCTATAATTATTAATGGTACTTTTCTTCTTGAACATTATAGTGCTTGTATGCAGCACATGGTATTGGAATCAACTGCAGTCACATATCAAATAGCATGTTTTGCAAATATAGTAGTCAGGATCACAAATAACTTTATCTTTAAATAATTTTACATTACTACTATAAGAGCTAATACACCTAAACCTCCCCTTCTAGCATGAAAATATAAAGCTAAAGTGTGTTTATCTTGTGACATGGCACATTGGGTCATTATTCATCTTGACACGTTCAGGGCACGAATTCCAGCTCCACTCCCGGTGTGCGTGGAGTTGTATGTTCCTCTGAGTGCTCTGCCTTCTGCAGTCAGACCGTAACTGGCTTTAGGCTAAACGCTGTCTCTAAATTCCAAATGGTGCATTATTTTCTGTGTGTGTGAGTAGGCACGTGTGTGAATTTGCCCTGTTAAGGACCATCATCTCATCCGGAGTGTATCCCAGCCTGGTGCTTTGACTCCACGGCCCTCATCCACTGTGACTCAGACCAAGATAAATGGTTAGATATGCAATCCTGTGCTTACAACTTTGTGGGAACAATTTGGGGAAGGACCTTTTCTGGTACAGCATGACTGTGCCCCAGTGCACAAAGCAAGGTCCATGAAGATGCGGTTGGGTGAGTCTGGTGTGGAAGAACTTGACTGGCCCACACAGAGCCTTGACCTAAACCCCATCAAACACCTTTAGCATGAACTGCTACGGAGATTGCGAGCCAGGTCTTCATGTCCAACATCAGAGCCTGACCTCACAAATGCTCTTCTGGTTGGATGGACAATTCCCACGGACAAACTCCAAAGTCTTGCAGAGAGCCTTTCCAGAAGAGTGGCAGCTGTTATAGCTGCAATGGTGGGAGCAGCTCTATATTGATGCCTGTGGATTTAAAATGGGATGTTACAAAACCTCCTGTGGGTGTAACTGCCTGGTGTCCTAAATCTTTTGTCCATATAGTGTATCCTAGCAGCTTTATATATATATATATACACACACACATTAAATATAGTCCATATAATATAATTATATAATCCTATGGTGTTTGTTATTAATGTATAAATAGTGTAATGAGTTAAAGCCATTAAAGTATTTTAGGGTGTTAAGATAATGCTTATGAATGCTGTTTATGAATGTTCTAGGCATGCATGCTAAATGCTTTATGAAGGTGCAGCTACTGTTAAGCGTTTGCATAAATAGTCAAATGAGACATATTTAAATCATGTTTACTTGAATCAAACCCATAGCGGATACTAAGGCAGAGATGCAGGTCAAAGGGAAGCGGCTTTCTGCCGCTTACGCTTCCCGTTCTCCACCGGCGGCTAAACACCGGCATAAATAAATAGCGCTAAAGTTCCTCAGACTCCGACTGGAGTTCAGTGTCTCCATAAAGCGCTAATGAAGCCAGGAGAGCGCGAGGGAGCCGGGTAGCCGAGATGATAGTGATCAGGTGAGTGCGGAGCACGGCTGGGGGGGGGGGGGCATTTCTGCAGCGTCCCCCAGGATCTCATTTACTAAGAAGTTTAATGCAAGGCTGCTTTTTTTCTGTGTTTCTTATAGCAGTTCGTAGAGAGTTTGTACTATTTAATTGTCGTAAGGTTACAGGCTTCTGATTTTAGAACTTTTCTAAGTGAATGTAAAAATACACCGCAGTCTCCAGCTTAAAATGATTATTATTGCCATCTTTAATATCTTTTTATCATTTATAGCAGAATATTAAACTTGCCCGTGGTGGAAGGAAAGTGCATGTGTAAGTACTCGTTTTAGGGAGCGACACTCTTTCTGAGGGAAAGTTCATTTACTATTCAACAAAGCCGAGCTTTTGTTAGTTTGAAAGGCAAATGGAAAAACTGCTGAGGCACCTCGTCAGCAAAATGTGCTGTTAGAGTCTATAGAGGAAAACAGCTGTCTGACTTTCGTGTTGAGCCCTGCGTGGCCATTTCACCCATAATCAATCTTTCAGTGAGATCTGCAGTGTTGGAAAGAGGACACTGGTGTGTCTCAGGTGGTAGTTACGTCTCCATTTGAAAAGTTTCTTATTCCTTTGCTGCTTTTCCTAGAGAAAGTTGAACACTTAGTCTATATGAAAGAATGCTAAGTGTGTACGTGTTCAAGTGTTCTCCTTAAGGTATAATCCCACTGTGATAAATATGGATTCCCTACATTGGGTCTATAGGCCCCAGGATAGACTCCCCACAACCCTGAATACAAGTGGTTACAGAAAATGGATGGATGGATGGATGGATGGATGGAGAGGTGGCAATTTCAGGTGCAAAAAGTAAAAATCCAGACCATGATTTACTTTCAACCAACCAGTTGAGCATAAAAAGTCACAGTTACAGAGGACTCATCTTCTTGGTTGAAACAAAATCATGGTCTGGATTTTTACTTTCTGGACCTGAAATTGCCACCTCTGAATGGATGGATGGATGGATGGATATGCATTTTTTTTTGTTAGAAAGGTCCGGCTATATTTGTTCGCTTCTGATGTCTAAATGGCACTCAGTGCATTTTGTAGGACTTGGTGCCTGCTCAGTCTTTGAAGCAGGGCTAAGTTTTAAACTAAAACAATGGATTATTGTCACCTCTGTCTCAGCACTGTGCAGCAGAAGGTGTTTAAGTGTGCTTTCAGAAAAGGACAATGGGGTATGAATTGATTTACGAGGATTCGGGGTGCCGTAATGTGCAGTAGTAACATGGAATCAATGGCCTAGAAAAATGCTAACAGCAGACCTTTATATCCTGAGCCTCAGCGTTCGCCGCAATTTCATTAATTTAACTTTTGTTGAGTGGGGGGGGGCGGGGGGGTGGGTGGAGGGTGTGGCTTGATGAAAGAAGGAGAAGCAGAATTATGAGTTTTCCTGCATAAATAAAAAGTAAACTGTGCAAGGGGGATAAAAATGTGATTCTCAATGGTCACAATACTCTGATATATGAAAATCTAAGAATTCGAGAGCTAAAAGGATTTCTTTTAGATATTTTAAAATATAAGTGCAAGGACAGCAAAATTTTATGCCTTGTAGAAGACAAAGTAGGTTGCACTTTAAGAAAAGAGTTGGGTACTCCTGGTAGGTTTGTGAAATTAAATGTGAAGTGCTTTTCAGGCATAATTAATTAGATGCAGGTAAGCTGCGCTGCACAGGGGATAGCTACAATCACATGTTAACACTGTCTTATTTTCTGCTCTAGGGGCACCAAACCACGTTAGAGAGAGATATTCACAGCCCAGACAAACACAGCTGAGCAACCTTAATGTTACTAAAAGGAATCGTAAAGTACTACTCACTTAGTTCCAATTTCATTCAATTAACTTGTTCAAATGAGGCCCTTGACCTTCTGATATCACCCCTAATGGTTTGCTGTTTAAATTCTCCATAGAGATGGTGGCTTCACCATTACCTTTGCAATGTTTTTCATCAAAGTAAAAGACCAGTGAATAATTATGCAAAGGTTCACCCAAGAACCATAAACTTGATTCTAAAATTAACTAATTGTGCATTATAAGAATAATGTAGATGTTAGAGTAAGTATAAATATAGATGAAAATGGATGTCCATATACCATCGGGACATAGATTAATGATTTTGAGTACAGGTATACAGATTCTGTACATGTAGATACTGTAGAATGGAGAGTAATTAGTTACACACTGTGCAGTCACACTATTAACAAAGAACCATGAATTTTCTAATTACCCTATTAGTACAACACTCTAATTTGTATACAAGTTGTAAACAAGTTAAACACTATTGTCATTACCTAGCCCATCTGGCAAGCTCACCTTAGATTTTATCTTTTCCCATGTGAGTATGTTCTCTCAGACATACAAGTGTTGATAACATATTTTTTATTATATACACAAAATACAAAAAGTAATGTAAATATCTCCATAATCAATCCATTCATATGCTAACATTCTTCTGGTCAGAGTTTCAGGTCACAGGGAGCACAGAGTACAAGACTGGGGTCCGCCCTCGATGAGATGCCAGTTCTGCAGCACGTTTGAATTATTTTATTTGTGCATCATTGTACAACGGCACACTTTCGCTTTACATTGCATTTCGACAATTTAGACATCAACCATTACATCATGTTCTGGTGATACACGATTGAACTTTTATTCAACCAGCTGTGTTATTCCTGGCATCGCGTTTTGCCCTGCAACAACAACAGAAAGGTCTACTTAATAATTACACTCCAGTGAGACAGAGTGTCCCCGATGCAGAATCGCAAACAACTGAACAGGAGAAATAGCCCAGATGAAGTTTGCAGCCAGGCAGTGCAATGCACAGTACGTGAGGTGCAGATGGGTGAGATTAATGGCGGCTGTTTGGCACCTACTGAGCAGCACCTCAGATGCATCACCGCATTATTATGCGGTTTATTCATTATATTTATTTAGAGCATTACTCATCAACATTGCGCTACATGTGTAAGAGTCTCAGATGTAATGTGAGGCTGTAATATGACATCTGCCAGTTGCAGGTACATCACAGTGGATACACACATACACACAGACACACACACATGCACACACAATGTGTGTGTGTATAT
>JAODKF010000002.1:8633733-8655236 GCA_026779585.1 Mormyrus proboscirostris
TGCCTTTAAGGGATCATACCTTTGTAGTAGCTGAGCCTATACTACGGAGCAGCCTGCCGTTACAGGTTAGGTCAGCACCCTTGGTTACTGCCTTTAAGGGATCATACCTTTGTAGTAGCTGAGCCTATACTACGGAGCAGCCTGCCGTTACAGGTTAGGTCAGTACCCTCGGTAACTGCCTCTAAGGGATTATGCTTCTGCGGTGGCTCCACCTAGGCTATGCAATGATCTGCCATGACTGGTTTGGTCAGCGGCATCAGTGGCCTTTAGGTCCAGGTTAAAAACTTGTCTTTACTTAGTAGCATGGTAAGCCTTCTTTGGTGCTTGTTTGTTCACTTTGTTTTTTTTTTAACATATAACCTGCCGCTCTGACAGTTTCAAATTGCATAATTTGCTAGTTTGGGAGCCCATACTCGATCTTCTGATCCGTCAAATAAAGGAGCTCCCTTTTTTGGATTATTAAAAACAAATTATGATTATGATTATGATGTGTATCTCAAGCTATTTAAACAATAACTGCTTGAGTTGCTATTAGTTCTTGCTAGTTACAGAATGGTAATGTGGCTTAGCGTGTTGAGTGTCCCAGACCAGACAGCTGCGACCTCGCACCCCCAGCTGCTGGTGGACCCTTGAGTAAGGCCTATAATCAGAGGTGCTGGCCTCTGCTGTGCCCCCCTCAGCTGGGCCCCCCCACGATCGCTCTGCTGTGTCTGTGTGTCCCATGAAGCGTAAGATAGGATAGGTGGAAAGACAGCTTCACCATTAAGGAAAAAAGAATGACTATTCCATTTGCTAGCTATTTTTTTCCCCAAAAGCCAGTCTTTTAGACAATTGATCCAGTTTCGTATTACTTCTCCTGGTGAGGGACAAGGAGACAGCATGGTCTTCTGGGGTAGGATTGCTTTAACGCCGAAAATTCTTTAAGAATTTGTTCGTTAAGCGAAGGGATATTTGCTGAAAGGCAAAATAACCCAAAAGGGCAGTTTTGGGATGAATTAGCAGAGCGGGCTGAATGTGAAAGAAGGAACAGTTGGATTGACTGACAGACGAAACTCGGTCGGGATAAAAGAAAGAAACATATAAGTTTGTGCATCGCTTGACCTCAGGCACACAGCAGGGGAAGTGCGGAAAGCCCAAAGGAGCCTCAGTCAATAAACGGAATTACTGCAGCCCCAAGTGCCAGGTGAGTAAAACACACAGTATCAGCCCTTACCTGAAAAAAAATCCCTTCTACAGTAGTTTCCAGTGTCTGTAGTATTTAGTTTAGTTTTCAAAAATTTCTCTTCTTTTTCCTAAAAGGTATTTTTCAGACTAGCATGGTGACTCTGTATAAAGCACTGCGGACTCATACCTCCAGGGTTGCCACAATGTAATGAAAACATATTTTGATGAAAACTTATTTTGATGTTGTGGGGACCACATTTATGACCTCACTTAGATCTGTGACTGCAATCAAACTAAAAATGCCAAAAGTCTTATTTTTATTGCAGCCGTATTTTCTTTGGTTACTTATGGCTAAGGTTAGGGCTGGGTAGCGGTTATGGTCCTCATGCTGGGATTCGATGGGGAGTTTTCCCCATAGAAATGAATGGAGAGTCCCCACAAAGATATAATTACAAACCTGCGTGTGTGTGTGTGTGTGTGTGTGTGTGTGTGGTTTACTCCACGTGCTCCAGTCTCCTGCCCTGGGAGGCTTTTACTTTTCACCTTACTGGCCAATGGCTTTTCCTCACGCCCTTCAGCTGCATGGCAGTCGCTGGTTGCTGTGCCCTGCAGAAAGAATGGCCGCCAGCCATGCTGCACCCCTTTCAGCAGCAGCATGCAGGATCCCCACAGCCTGTCTGACAGCACTCATTAGGAGCTGCTGGGCTCAACAGACCTAAATCTAGCTGTCACTCAATGCTTGGCAGAAGGTAACACAGCACTGAACCATTTTGTCTAAATGTTCCTCCCCTCCCACATTTTCTTTCGACACTGGTTTTGATAGGGAGCAAAATGGCGTGATTTCCCTCGGGATTCTGGACACTGTCTACAGGAGTCTGGAATGGAAGGAAACACGCCTGTCCGTCTCCCTCTCCAATGAAGCCGAATACCTTCGATTGAACGCTTCCCCGGAGCTTGCGGCTCTTTCTTGTCTCCCATCACCCCGTTACGTGGGCCAGACTGAGCTCTCCTCCTGCCTAACCCCCCCCGCCCTCCTACGATAATTATATTCTGCAGATGCGTGAGACGTGGCAGATTAGCTGGGAGTGATGCGCAGAAAATCAGGACAAATGATTTTGGCAGCGAAGAGCTCATGACCATATTGCCTTTGTGTGCATGAGAGAGTCTGTCTGGGAATCTAATCGAGTGGCTGCAAAGCAGGCAAGACTGAGACCAGCTTCCATAATCCCATTTTCACTTGGTTCCACGAAAAATACACTGCATTATACACATTTTTATTAAAGAGTCAAATAGTGACATTTTCCTTAAACATGAATTAACCCAGACAGATTAAGAACACCCGATATAGATACTGTGGTGTAAACTTCTGTGCTTCTCCGACACGCGGCTAATTGAAATTGTCATTGTAACGCAGGACCCACAGTAATAAAAACTCTTACAATAACAAAAGAAATAAACCTTAAAGATATTTGAGTAAGCTAATGAGCTCTCTTGGAGATTCCACATGTTCCTGTACTTCCACACGTTAGAGATTCTTTATTGACACCGTGATCTGCGTAAACATCTAACGCACACAACACAGACAGCAAAGAGCACAAACAAACGCGGAGGCATCGTTTATTTGTTTTGTTTGATTATTTCCTCAGGATGTGCGTGACTATGCACAGCATGACATGTCAAGCGATGAGGTTTTCCAGTCTTCATCCTCTATGTGCCTTGCTGAGAGCCGCAGTCCCAAACGGCCCAGTTATTTCCGATTCTCACTACCACACCAGCCATGTTTCACTGCATTACTTATAAATTGCATCAATCGTCAGGTTCATTTCAAAGTAGTGTTTTACTTCTCGGGTTTCCAGTGAAAGCAACGTGCCATTTGATAAGGGTATTACTCTCCGAAATGTAGCAGCCGGCTTAGCGGGATGTGAAATGCTTCTGGACCTTCAATGGGCGCGGTTAACCCAAAGTCTCTGCAGGAACCTCTAGAAGCTGAATCAGTATGGTGTGAGAGTTATATTTTAAAACAGGTGCCTCATTGGTAAATAGCTGATACAGTATTTATAAACCAAAAATCCTAGCAGGGAAAATCATCCCAGGCTGTATAATATCCATTCATATAGTTTACTTTAAAAATGTATATTTTTATATAATAATATACGTAGTTTATATATCATTCCATGTAGTGTAATATACTTCAGAGGTTAGCGCCTTTGACTGGCGGCTTCTGGGTTGCGGCTTTGAATCCGATCCCTAGTCTGTGTTTGGGGTCTGCATGCATTTAAGAAAATTGTTTTTTTAATGTGTGTATTGTGCAAATCCATCCAGGGTGTCGCCCTTTCCTTTGTCCTTTGGTGCCTGGTATAAACCCCCAGGTCCCCATAACCCTGTTCCAGATAAGCAGCTGGAAGATAAATGATAATAAAAAAAAACTCTGAGGATACTGGAATCTTGTGGATTATTCTAAAAACATGCTCCATTATTTAGCCTATTATACAACTTGACAACTGAAAGGACACTCAGAAAAAGCATCAGAACTTCAAATGAGTAGTGTTAGTTAATTGGCAGACAATTAAATCAGCTGAGAGTCTCTGACTATATGTAATATGTGACAACAACAGTTCTAAATGCCGCTAAACTGCTTAATTTTCTGTGTGCATGTTCTCCTCCAGGCAGTGATTCAAATGGGTAGGTCACTGAGTTTGTGTCTGTGGGCTGTTTTACAGTGTGGCTCTGTGTGCCTTTTCCCAGCAGACAAATTTAAAAAACATACCAAAACTATTTCATTTATTTATCACTCCTTTTAAGCCATGCATCAACCTAAATATATTAAGAGAAAGACTTGATATTACTTATGAAATCTTACAATATTAAAAAGCAACCTTTTAAAAGCCAGATGTCTGAGCAATTAAGAACAAGCTTTCAGACTTGAAATAGGCCACAGCTCAAATTTTTATACAGGTGTGCTGTTTTCTGGTACAGTTTAATGATGCAAATGACACATATTAAGTGCATGAGTGAGTTTGAGAGCACAGAGCTTATGAAACAATTCTTGAACAGAGCGGAAATGGGAAATCACTGTGTAATAAGGACATCTTTGAGTAGTTTTATAAAGACATCGAATGTCAGTCCACGAGACATGGGCAAGGAAAAGTTAAAAAAAACTACTTTATGAATACTGAAGACTGAATTTCATCCTTTTCATTTATCCATAACTGTTGTTTAGTCCTGACATGATAATAAAAAAAAAGTCATTGCACCAAGAAATCTATATTATTACATCCATCTTCCAAGGCAACCTGGAGTCTATTACCAAACAACATGGGGCATAAAGCAGGGATGTAACTCTGGATGGGAAGTCAGACCATGGCAGGGTGCCCACATACACATACTATGGATCATTTACAGTGAACTATTCACGTAGCAAACATGGGGAAAACCTATAAACTGCTCACATGCGCACACATAGCAAGAGCAGTATGTTGCTTCCTTGAATAAGCCAGAAACAACATTTTGTTGCATATGACTTATGCAATATATCAGTTAAAACAATCTTAAAGGGAATCAGAAGCAACATCACCTTATACGAAATAAAATTGTCATCATCATCATAACTGCTTTTGCATGGCTAGTTCTACGTTTTCAGAATGATGTAACATTTTAATTGTCCATTTTTAAACAAACCTGACTCCGAGAACAGGAGAATTGTCTAAAAAACTATTTTCGCATAAAGGTTTTATTAAAATGTCAGTGAAATCAATCAGCCGGCAACCGCTGCCTTTAAATGAAGACATCAATTATTAAGAGCAAAAAGTCTAGTCACTGGACGGGGAGTACCAATGAACAAATGCATTAATAAATTATTACTATTGCCAACTGTCCTGAAAAAATGTAAAAGAAATTCTATAAATGCCATATCTGTAAGAATCTATGAACACATTCATAACACATTATAATGCATTCATAAAGCATTATAAACATGGAAATGTGTAATGGCATAACACATTATAGCCACATTTATTATGCATTATAAATGCTTTAGAAAGTTGTCTATAATGCACTATACTATAATGACATCCTTAATTCTTATACCAACTATTATAATACATTATTAAGGTATCTATGGTGCATTATAGATGAGAGCTATATTGGAGCTAATGAAGTATTATAATCAACACTATAATGCCTTATGACTATAGCAGAAGATGCTGTAGTGCTTTATTAATTCTTATACCAACCATTATAAATGTATCTATAATGCATTATAGATGACAACTTCAAATAAAGTATTACTGTACTAAGAATTTAGTTTCCTCCGGGTACTCCGGTTTCCCCCCACAGTCCAAAGACATGCTGAGGCTAATTGGAGTTAATAAATTGCCCGTAGGTGTGCATGTGTGAGTGAATGGTAACAGTGTGTGAGTGTGTCCTGCGATGGGCTGGCCCCCTTTCCAGGGTTGTTCCCTGCCTCGTGCCCATTGCTTCCGGGATAGGCTCCGGACCCCCCGCAACCCAATAGGACAAAGCGGGAAATGAATGAATGAATGAATACTAAGAATTTATAGTGAATGACTTGGTTTCCATGGATAGGATGACATAAATTCATCGCTGTTGTCGGCTGTCTATATCACATATATCCATAACTGCTGATTTGAGATATGGTCCATATTAACTGCTACCACAGATGATGTGTAAAGGACAATGATTGCCAAGAAATGAGCTGCAGTAAAACGGCCTCCCGTACGTCTCCTTCTTCAGTGAATTACAGCACCATTCTGCATACGTTATATCATGAGTAATCACAATAAACAGAGTGCATAGCAAATAAATACAATTAATGCCTCATGTCAATAGTAAAAAAAAAATGGTATGTAAAGGCCAAGATGGCGTCTCAGTGGGAAGCACTGTTGCCTCACACCTCCATGGTGGAGTGTGAAAAACCCACTGCCCCTCTTAGTGTCTAAAGTTCGTATATTGTCCCTCTGTTGCAAGGGTCTCCTCCCATTTAATTTCCCAGTTCAAAGCATTGTCAGGTGCCTGTGGTGTGTGTGACAGTGTGTGTGTGTGTGTGTGTGTGTGTGTGCCCTGTAATGGACTGACATACTGTCCAGGGTTTGCCAAGGGTGACCAAATGCTCCATGTCAGGGAGGACACCTTGAGTTAGGATGTAGATTACCATTTCAGTTAAAAGGGCCTGGATTTCACTTAAAGCACTTAGAGTTCCTGCTGTGTGATGATTGGTTAGTCTTCTGTAATCACGCATGATTCACTAATATTAATGTGAAACAGATGGATGAGGCTTTCAATCAAGGGAACAAACCAGTCAAACTGCAGGAGGAACCAAACTATTCAGCCAAGAACAGGAGCCTTTCAGATTTAAATATCATAGTAAAAGCTGAAGTAGATCAAAGTGTCCTCCATGACATGGATTATCTGGTTTTCCTAGGTATGCCCCGACCTTGTGCCCTATGCTTTCTGAGACAGCCACCAGTCCCCACCCATGACTCTATGCGAGATGAACAGGTAGAGGATAGATGGATGCAGGTAAAGACCAAAACAACAGGCTTGAAAAGTTGTCATACTGCACAATGTACACACGAGCGACTGGAACTATACTGTACAACTTAAAGAGAGCGCAGGTCTTCTGAGGGAAAGATGTCACCTGTGACTAACCCTGGGGGCAGGATACATCTTGATCGTGAAGAATAAGCACCATTTTTCAAGCTCTCACCTCTTAAACCGTCCAAGAAGAAGAATGAATACTGAGGCTAATGGATTTCTTTGCAACTTCTTGTTTCTCACGTATTTCTGGAAGTGGTTGGGCAACAAAACAGAGCTGGTCTTTTTAATCGGAGTTCCAGCTTTTCCGATGCGGTACAGTAAAGCAGTCACTTGCTGCCTTTAAGTGGATCTGCTGAAAGATCAGCAGAAGCTGTGGAGTAGGCAGTGTAAAAAAAGTGCGTGCGTGAGCGGCGTCGCACATCTCGTGTTTTATAGCAACACTTCACAAATCCCTCGCCAACCTATCAGGACACACCTTAGGAAGGACTCACCCACAGACTTAATGAAACTGCCACGGCAAGCGTGTTTTGGTCCTCCAGAGCCAAATCTTGTCAACTCAGCTGAAGAGAAGACACGTGACAAAGTCACCCCTGTGACAGAGGGCGGCTGATATGTTGGAGGCAGCAAGTTGACTTTGGTGCTGCTATGGGACTAAAGAAGTAGACTTATGGAGGAATTATGGTCTGTGAGTCTCACCCTTGTAACGATGCTCATCATCACTTACCATAAAGAAATGCATGTCAAATGGGGGAAAGGACACAGTGTCCTAAATGCTGAATTATTCTAAAGCTCCCATGACTGAATAAGAGCAAAAACATAAAGAACTGCTGTAATCCATGTTCCAAAAATGACCTTGTTAATAACATAAGAAATTTACACACGAGAGGAGGCCATTCGGCCCATCAAGCTCATTTGGGGAGAACTTAACTAATAGCTCAGAGCTGCTAAATTCTTATCTAGCTCTGACTTAAAGGAACCCAGGGTTAAACACTAGTTAACTGATTACAACATTAAAATAAGTTTCCCTTAGAAAATATAAGTCGAAAACAGGTTTCCAAGAGCATCAAAGAAGAACCTCGACACACAAATGACACACATTGTTTGTGCAATGATGTTTCATACACAAAGTATAAAATAGGAGTTCTTGGTAACACATTACGTTTCCTTGGTTTCTTCGTAGTAACTCATTTACTACAAATCATGAACAAATATAGTACCTACTTGAGGTAAAAATGCGATTCATTAATGAACAAACATGAGATCAGTATTTCATTTTTTTGTGTTATTTCTTATTTGTTTACTCACAGATTATTAAATGCAGCAATTACTACAGTAGCAGATCACGTTATTAACAGAATAAAGACCACCCACGCTTTTTCTGTAACCGCTCGTCCTATTCAAACTTGGGGGGGGGTCTTCACCCTGTTATCAGACTACCCAGAACACCCCACAGTGACAGGGTGAGAACAGCAATCTCCACACCCAGGGAGCCACGACAGAAACTCAAACCCTGGTCCTAGGAGCGTGAGGCAACAGTGCCAACCACTGCTCCACCATGCCGCCCCACATATGAATGAGCCTGAAGCAAAAGGTTAATTAACAATAGTAACTAAACAGCTTTAGTAAAGATGAACCCCAAAGGGGAAATACTATGAATTTCCCTGCCTACTTCACACGGCACGTGTTCCGAATAGATGGGTTAACTCAATATAAAAGCAGAGGGATGCGGGTTGCATGTTCTCCCTCTCCGATCTCTGCCCACAGTCCAAACACATCCACGCCCGGTGAATCGTTGTTCATCATTAAAGATAAATCCATTATTTGTCATTTGCACAATTACAATGGAATTCCTCTGTTCACCTACCCTGTGTTGCTCTCCGTAGCTTTTTGCTTTTGGGGGGGGTGGAGTCACAGTACAGAGTCAGCCAGCACACGGCCCCCCTGAAGCTGGGGGTTCAGGCCTTCACTCAGGCATATACAGACACCTGACTGTTCCATTGATGCCCGGACTCAGACCAGTAACCTTCTGGTCACGGACACAGAGGCCCTAATCCACCTATTACTGCTTTGTGATGGATCATACATTTCAAGCAGTTACTATATTTGTTACAATATCTGTTAATTCTATAAATCCTTGTGAACTATTGAAAAAATAATGAGTAGCACAAAAAGTGAAATACTGATCTCCTGTTTATTCATCATTAATTAATCTTTATGCATCTTTTATAGGAAGTAACTATATTTGTTCATGATTTACACTTCAGTAGTAAATGATTTACTACTAAGTTACTAAGGAATCATATTGTGAAGTGTCACCCATTTATTTAACATTCATATCTTGTTTGATACCTCTTTTCATGTACTTGAAACTCAATCAAATTTTAAAGCTAGTTAATCTAAATTCAGTGATTGCTTAAAAAAATGTGCAATAAAGACTGCTGAGTCTGACTGTACCCAGCACTGCAGTAATATCTTACTGGTCAATCTGCCATAAGTGAATCACACAATTTAATGTTTACTGGTATTACTGCCAATTTTATCAGCTAGTAATTGTATTCACGATGTATGTTGTCGAGCAGCTCAGAGTTTAAAATATCAATATTGGAAGGGAATAATTCTTCATTCATCAGGACCCATTTTTCAGGCAGACTTATGGTAAAAAAAAAAAAAAAAAGTTCCTTTATACTGAAGCCTAAATATTCTAGGCTATGCAGACAATACTTGAATGTGCATATATTTTTCACATATTTCATCAACATTAAAAAATAAAAAATACTATTTTAGTCATCTAAAATAACTAAATACATATAGTTTAAATAAATAATCTGCTCTGCTTAGTTTGTATACTGCTAGTAAGTGGACCGTTAATTTTTAAAATTTAAAATTTAAAACTCAACATTAAGGTTGTTTTAATGACAGAAATTTACGGTTTTACATTCTGAGCTGCCCGCTTATGCTCTGATTAATAATAATTGTAAGACATCTGTGTGGATCCTTCATTCATTGCATATGACTCCTGTTAGATCAGACTGGCGCTGTGACAGCACGTGGCTCTGCGGGTTAGCTAACTGTGCTTGTGGTCAAGCAGTCACTGGTTCAAATCCCATGATGGGCGCCCCCGATGCTGCCTTTGAGCTCCTGGGCTTGGATCTCAACCCTCGCTGCTCCAGGGACACTGTCACCCCCAAGCTTACTTTCACCGGTATATGTGTCTTATAAAAAGCCAGTGGGGGGGTCGATGACAAGACAATTTCCCCATGGGGTCAATAAAGGAGCGTGTCGACAGGATAAAAAATATCTCCCCAGAAGGACATTTTGGAGATACTTTCACCCAGTTTTTTTGCCCCTGTCTTAATACAAACACTCAGCACCACACACGCTGGGTTTTTATTAAGGTATAGGAGGAAATGATTATTTAAAAGACTAGGTCATTTGATGCAGATCAAGGAGCACAAAGAATTCAACTAATAAAGCTAGACAGCAACCCACTGCCCCCACCAATATGATTTGTCACTTGTAGAATTTATATATTGTGGAACTTAGCGAAACCAAACGTCGCGGTGTCAGAGACGAGAGGAGTTAAGACGGTTCTAAAGCAGGAACACCCTTTTATTGAAGCCCTTAAAAGCATCAACACAAACAGCAACCGAGACTCTGACACACCCGGGGAAACAGAGAGGTTTGATGCCAAATGGTAAGGCACACGCACAGATCATTTATACAACGGTTAAAGACTGACGAAGATCGGAGATGGTTCACGCGTGACATAGGCAAGGGCACACACGGCAAATGGTATATACAGTAACACACACATACAGGGGATATTTACACAGCTCATAAGCATGCTGGGAGATGCTAATGGTCTCTGCAGAGTCTTCTCACCAGCACTACTCTATATATATATATATATATATATATATATATGTGTGTGTGTGTGTGTGTATTCCTTTCAGAGATGTACAGTAGGGTCCATTATGTGTCAATACCTGGCAGTGGACAAATGGGTGAACTTGTGGCCATTGACAGTTACAGTCAAGGTTAGGGCAAGACATTGAGTTTTCATATTGAAGTAAAACGTCCTTCAGATAAAATTGCATATATCGGTGTCAGCATGTGACTGCTTCAAGGGCTGCGGATCAGAAGTCAAGGTAAACAAGTATTTTTGACCACAAAGACGAAGAAAGGATTGCGTAGGATTATCCTAAGTTTCACCAGAGCCGGACATGTATAGAGATCTTCCTGCATAACTCTGGATAACCCGGGATTTCTTTCCAGAAGGTCGATGATTCAAATTCCATGACCGACAGAGTGATGTCGCTGTGCAGCCCTTGAACAAGGCCCCTAACCCCAGTTGTTCCTGGGTCCGTCTGATTCTCGCTTGTATGTTACTTTGGACTAAAGCATCTGCTGAATAAATGAATGCAAGTACAATGCTGTAAATGATTAGCGAAGAAAGCAATACTGCTGTGGCACCTGCCGTTTGACTGAGTGTGAAATATCTGAAAAAAAAAACACATTCATTATGTTTGTAAATGTCAATTTTATATAATAAGAGGAGTTTTTAATAACTTTAAGCCAAGCATTTCAAAATACAATTTCAAATCCACAAGCTGCAATATGAAGATATAGGGGTTTTTTTAATCTATTGAAATTTGTTATGTTTCAGAAAAATGACAATTAGTTGGTACCGTCCTGCAATCCCTTTCAATTCTATCCCATTCAGAAAATAAATGAATTTCAGTAATGACCCGCATGCCTAAAGTACAGCTATACGCAAATATATTTAATTCTTCCTAAGCTTCAGTAAAATTCATCTCTGCAGTAAGCATAGCTTATATGGAATTCTTCCTTCCCTCAGGACTTGATATTCCATCCGGAAGACACATATTGCTGATTTTTTAACTAGAATTGGTAAGATGATTAATTATGGTGTGGAATAATAAACAGTTGCACAATCATTATGTGTCATCTTGCATTAATTAGCAGTTCCGCTAAGACCTGAGGAATAGATGAGAATACATTTTAAAGATTTTTGCCGCCGGTTTATAGAACATTGCAGTCTGAAATGGGCAAATTTCATTTTAATTGGTTTTGTGACTTGTGAAGCAGTTTGTATAGTAGATTACGGAGAAGTTCGCACGCATACAAAAGTATAACCATCTATACCTTCAGGCTAAAATGTTCTTTATGATGCCCAGCCGCTTTCCTCTCTGCCTCCATCGCTGCGTTATATTTGGATGAGGATCATTAGGAGGGAAACACGAGCTCTGGCTTGTTATTATCTGGTTTCGGGGATTTTTTTGTCATTCATATTTTATATCATCGGTATAAATGGCATTTATGAAGGGGATCACCGAGTGTGCAGAATTCGAACGCTATAGCATTTGGCTTTAGTAACCTGTGCTAGTGAAGTTTGCGTGATAGGTGATGCTGTTTGGAAAGAAACCCATTTGCAACAATGACTGCAGCTAGAACAAAGCGTTCAGACTGGCCGCCCTTCCAAGAAATGCCACTAATGAATGAGTGAATGAATGAATGAGTGAATGAATGCCTTTATTGTCATTGCAGAAGGTACAACAAAATTGGAAGACTATCCTTGTCGGGGCAAGAAAGAAAAAAAGTCAGTAAGGATACAAATATAGAAAAAAATATAAGATGAATAGAACATAAAACACATAGAATATGAACAGAATATAAAGAAGTAAACAGAATCTAAAATTAATTATAAAAGGTGTGCAAAGAATAAAAACATAAACAATGTAAAAATAGAAAACTGTGAAAAATGATGAGTTGAATAAATAGTATAAATAACACGTTCATGAGGCTTGATTATGCACAGTGTTGAGGAAAGTATTGCTATAGGTATATTATCAAAGGCTATGTGCGTATGGGAGTTCTCCTTACACAAAAATGTTCTAAGGGCAGATGAAAAAAATGACTGGTTCAGAGAGATAACCAATCAGATTGTAGAGAAAGTGGGTCCAAGCAACTTGAGGAGGCAGGACCAAGACACCTGATTGGTTGGACCTGTGTCCTCTAGTTGCTTGGACCCATGAGCTGTGGATATGAATCATATATGAATCACACACATTCATATATATATAAGCATAGAATGATATAAAGGAAGAGAACAATCTGGAATGATTGCTACTGTAATCTGTTTTTGATGCTATTTAAAGATATTATTACAAATATTTTAAATAAATGTATGTAAAATGCTATTGTTTGGAAGAAACTAAAAACTAAAAAACTGAGAAGTCTGTCATTTATATATAATTTATATGCAATTAAATCAATCCCTGTAACCATCGTAATTATAATTATAATAATTATATGTAATTTTCAATAAAGAAAGAAATTTGGAGAGTTAAGACCTGTACGTGCAGTTTACATGACTTACAGGTCTTGATTCTTGCGTCTGGGACTAAAATGAGACGGAGAGAAATAGCTTAGAAACGGCAGGAAGCATAGAAGGTTCATAGTGCTGCTGCGAGTGCCATCATGCCACCTGGTTCTGCTAATTTGTATCTTGGCAATTTCAAAGATCTTGTTGCCATGGACAGATATTTCACACTCAGTCAAAATCTGCCCCATTTAGTCAGCTTATAAAGACTAGATATATCTGCCTTCTTGACGCCGGCACGCTACGCCACTATGTATCCTGAAAAAAATGTTAATGCAAGCATATTAATTTCTAACAGAGTTCCAGGATATTTATACCGTTATATTGCAAGTGGAATGAGAAAAAAATCCAGCATTTTAGAAACCAATTTGGTTTATTGGGAAAGACACAATGAGCACAGACTCTCCCTGCTAAAATTCCGAAACATTTGGTGGTTTTACTAGTTTTTTTCTTTGGGGCGCTGTAAATGAAATAAAAAATGTATCTATCCAATCACCTGTAAATAGTAACTGCTAAGAAATTAATAACTTGTCAGTCATGATCTACGTAACTTAATGTCCCATTCTTTATGAGAGCACAATAAAATGACAGGTACACGTAAGAGTTACTGAGCATAAACGCTTCAAAGATGTGCACCATTTACTTTGTGGGTCCATATTGTTGGTGCTGAAAAAAAATCATACCTCAGATCTGAGCGATGCACTATGACAATAAATCTTGCCAAAGTCATATTTTTGGATCCTTAAATTTAATATGTTCATAATAATTTCCTAAAAGGCAGAGGTGGACATTTTGGGTCCAGGAAGTAAAAGTTCAGACCAAGGTTTTATTTCAACCAGTCAGTTGAGTATAAAGACTCACAGTCACAGAGTACTCAGCTCAATCTTTATTTTTTATATTTCTGTTGAATATACTATATCATTAATGGGGTATTTTTGGAAATTATGTTCCCAATAACTTCCTAAGGAGAAGAAAAATCTCAATCATGTAATATTAGGATAAAATGTCATACTTCACAGATCTGCTTAATATGCTGATTTCAAACTACTTTTTATTCAAAAATTATCACATCAATCGAAATAGGCCACATGCGACTATGAATAAACAGGCTATAAATATCTCCTGTCGATCAGAAATTGTGTACAATTCATTTTGTCCTGGTGTTAATACAATTGGAAACATTTCTTGTGGTTTTGCTGTAATTGCCTTCAGTGCTAAATAGGAACATCTCAAATGGACACCCACATTTTTCAAGAATTAGTCAGTTAATCAATGAGGAAAAATCAATTTGAGGATGGTTTTAAGCACCATCACACCACGCTGAAGGAAGCGAATGACCAATGCATTTAGATGGGCTTTTATTGATGATGTAGGTTCAATCTCTACATAAACCAAAGCTCAAAAGTCAGCAAAAATGGCCGTCTTCATTGATGTGTAAAATATGGTTGCAAAATACTTAATGCAATCTCAGGGGTTTTTTTATGCACCAAGATCAAAGAATGATGGATTTCTGCATGCTGCATATTTTGAAGTTCAAATATTGAAGAAACAGACACTATCACTGTATTTTGTATCATTGCACTATTATGCTAATTGAACACGTTTGAGAATAAGTGACCCGTCAGACTTTAATTTCTGTAAAAACGGAAATAAATTTTCATGTTTCGTTCATCCTATGTACGCATCTGGAAGGTGCCGTCATATTCAATCTTCATTGCAATTTGTAAGGGAAATTAACTAAAAATGATTGAATGTTTATTGGATGGACTGATTAGGGGTCTGTAGAATACAAAGTGCACGATAGTCACAGGGATTTGCTTCGCTGTATAACAGTTGGTTATCTTATCCATCTCAATAGCAGTAATGTGGACAAAATAAAAACACAAACAGGATGCCGGCACTATGCAAATGAACGGGGGGTGTTTTGAATGTTTCTGGGGCGCTTTAAAAAAAAAATAATGGTAATTTAACATTTTGCAACGGTATGAAATATTAATTAATGAGCAATCTCACAGCACATTAGTGGAGATAATAGAGTTGTGTCTAACGCTGCCAGATCACTTCTTTAACCAGTGAGAGTCTGTCACTAAAATACACATGGTATAATGTGCTAGCCAACTATGTTTCAATGCTCTGCATTGGAGGATATTTTTTTAATTAAAAGCAAGGCAAGCTATCATTTAATAAATAAACAATACTGTAGCAGGAGTATAATCCAGGGTTCGAGCCTGCAGTAGCGCTAATACGTTTCATTGACCGAGGAGTGTTCTTGAGATGTGTTCCTTTATTTCCGTACAGCATCAGTGAACTTGGGGGTAACTGCTTGAAGGCAGTGTAATTTAAGCTTATGGAGCTGTGAACATTTCATGCCTTGTGTCTCATGAGTTACGGAACGTCAGGATGGAAATAATGCAGGTCATTAAATGTTCCAGTAGGTCAGAGAAAAGTGTGTCACTTCTGACAAAGGGACATAATATAGTGTTTTCATTCCCATGCATGAAGACATCGGATCTTAACAAGTTACGACATCATATATACTATCATATATACCACTCTATTGAATGCATTACGGAGATTAACACATAAGGCTTCATATTGAAGTAAATTAAACCCAGTTTTTTCACAGGTTTACTTCATGAAACCAAATGTAAATTTGTATTTATGTGTAGGCCTATACGTAAAATGCATTTTTCCCAAAAAATTTCTATTTCTATAAATTTCTACATTTCACTGTACTTTGGGTACGTCAGTCCCGTTGGAGAGGGAAAGTATTGCAGTGTGATCTCGGTATTTCTATTCTATTTCTGTTTCACCTGGATAAAAACTAGATTGCAACACAAAGGACAGTCAAACTGCTATCACTCACATTCCTAAGGTTTTTGTACAGCATTGTACGGATCTCATTCCTATCCATGCTCAAAGTTTGTCTCCTGTCACTCCTCTCAACCATTTTTAAAATGAGATTTCTGTATGATCTCACCTTTTTTTCTCCTGACCAAATCTATATATAAATCCGAATGATTTCTCATGTGACTTACCAGTTTCTCATTTTTGAATTTCTGTTTTTTTTGTCATCCTTATTCCTCTCGTACCAACATTAGGAAAAAACAATTCATACTGCAAATACTTCAAGGATTAGTTTTAAAACTTTGAACAGGAAAAATCTCCCAGAGATACCTTTTACTTCTGAATTTCCCTCCAGGTTTTTCGCATAGCGAAGGTTCACATTCCATCCGCAGCTTAATGAAATTATTCTTACATGTTTTATAGTCTGTGATGGGTTGGCGCACCATCTTGGATTGTTCCCTGCCTTGCACGCGTAGCTTTGGGGATAGACTTCAGACCCCCGCGACCTCGAATAGGACAAGCGGTTGCGGAACATGGACGGATGGATTGTTCTAAAGTGGGTCAGCGCTGTGTTTCGGAGGTTAGCGCTGCAGGTTCACATTTCCAGGGCTGTGGGTTTGATTCTCATCCTGGGCTCTGTGAGTGTGAAGTTTGCATGTGTGTGTGTGGGGGGGGGGGGTGTTCTCTGGCACTTCCCTGTAGGCCAACAACATGCTGTTAGGTGAATTAGTTACTATGTTGTTATTGCACTCTGTAGGATGAAATTGTATTTCATCTGTATCCCCTTGGCTATCTCTGCCTGCCAAATGAAAATATTACTAATTATTCTGACTAAATTGAAAAGCAACAGAGTAAGAGAGAATTTTCACATTCTCTGGCATACATACAAGAAATAAAACTCATACCCTTCTCTTATGATGCTGCAATAAAAAAGTGGCAAAGATTAATCTGCAAAAAATAAATATGGTAAATATACATTAGAGTTTGCTGGGTTCAACAAAACGCATATGCTCTCCTGAATTCCCTTGCCCTTTAGCTCAGATACTTGGAATAAAATATATTCTGCAGCACTACTGCAAAGGCACTGAGATATGAGCCGGTCTTGCAGTCTCATAATCATAACATGTTCTAGACATCTAACAGCTGAACACCCTCAGTCATTATTCTGCATGGTGTCTGAGCCTTAGCTGCGCCATGTGGTTGCATCGTGTGATGAATAGGCCACAGCAAAGTCTCGATCGCACGTATAATTTGCAGTAAAGAGATGTTCCGCCACACAACAAGAGACACTGATGAAGAAATAAAGTGAAATAAGGGCCAGCTGTTCAACGGCTGATGACGTCGTTTGCGGTTCTTCAGTGCAGAAACGGGGAGCCGCAGTGACAGATCGGCTCGGAGAAGCATGAACGTACAGTGAGTGCATTATTTAACGCATCCTCTGGATCTGCCGCTCAGAGGAATGGATGCTGGCGGCGCTTCTCAGAATCCTGTATGTGAGCGTAGTTAATGGGGCCGTGCACATCTATCACGCTGATGTGCCGTAGAGCGCAGGCTGTAATCCCCCTGTCTTCCAATCGGCCGTCTCCCATCCGCCGTCTCTCAGATTTGCATGTAATGAGTAAATGTGACTGAAAACAAATGCATTCGAAGTCACAAAAAGGGAAAGACTCAAATGTAATGGATCTCGCGGCCCGTTCGATCGATCCCAATGTATCTGGTTAATTTCAAGCAGTAAAATTAAAGGATTTTTTTATACGCTTTTTTGTCAGAGGCATAAAATGGCCTCTTGGGTAATTGAAGTTCAGCCTGATAAAACACAACCCAAGTGACCCTGGATAACTGAGAATCATGCTGTTGTGCGGAATATGAAATGCAAAGTCAGTCTGAAAAATGTCTTTCTGCTGATATTTTTTTAATTAATCGTTAAAAGCAATATATAGGCAATTAGCTGTTTGGCAGTGACAGATCGTTATAAAAGGAGTTCACAGGAAAAGTTCTCTGCTTTAGATACCATCCCACAATCCTGCCCATATGCTATATTACTGCCTTGTTCCATTTTCATGTTCAATTTGCTCCAAATATCTTATTTACGACGAACCCTAAAACCAATAGCCTCCCATTAAACCCTTAATGGAGTTTGTCTGAAAAAAGGAGACAACTTGCTCTCAATATTAAGCATCAGAGACAAGAATTAGCCTGAGCAAATGGAAAATCCTCCCACACGCCTGCAAGATGGTCATTTGCTCTGATCAGAAGGACCTTTCCTCATAATTCTGTGTTATTGGCCCCGTCAATGAAATAATATTCCTCATATGCTTTTAAAAAAAATATGGCAAAAAATAATCCTTTTTAGCCAAGGCCTCGTTCTAAAGTAAGCAGTAACTTAAAAGGACTTTTACTTAATAGATTTTTGTATTAAAAATACTGAAAATAACATAGACTAACCAGACCGTATATTCCTGCAAGCACTGACACTCCATTAGCAGCTAGCGGTAGTGCAAGTGTTTAACAGCTACACGGTCATGAAAAACAAAAGCATTTGCTGTACTACCACAGAAATATCAGCCTACATCTTGTACTGTATGCTGCATCTGCAAGAATAATGTAATTATGTTACTTCAACCTTATTAAATATATAACCGATGCATTTAAAATGTTGCATTTTTATAAGCGCAAGACATTTTGATTGATACTGTTATTCAAATAGTGTTTATGCAGATTTTCTAACTGTCATTGAATGTCTTCAAATGATGTCAAAGAATCAGTGAAGCCTTCAATTTGAGGACTAAAGGGGCTGTTCCATGCACACCTGATGGACTCTTAATGTCTTGATGAGTCTGACACCAGCTGTCTGTCTGGCACCTCTTCCTTTTCAGTGGCTGACTACAAAGGGGAATAAAATTTATGGAAAGCACACTGCACATATTTTGCTTCTTTTGACTGGCTACCCCCAGAATTCAGCGATAGCATTATGATTCAACTGAATTTGAAAAATGAGCAAAACGTGCAAAAAATAGATTAATCAGAAAAGGCTCACGTCGTTTGATACTTGATGAAAAAGGTGTGATTTTAACTTCTCAATTTGCACTGCAGATTGTGCTTAATTGGCAATTGTCTCTCACACTGTTTTTTTTTTCTTCTTACTTCTGCAACCAAGAAATTAAATGATGGCTGGAGTTACTCTCACTGTTCGGGATACCGTAAAATGCAACATGGTTAAAATTGGAGCAATTTCATGGTTTTCAAAGACTTTTTTTAGGAAGAAGAATAGGGTAACATCAAGTCTAATTAAAGAAGAACAGTGACTGTTGTATCTTTGCCATGGCAACCCTGAAAGTCTGCTATTAATGGCAGTTGACATCCTGCAAATCAATATCTCAAATCACTGATTTAAACCTGTTTTGTACGCATTTTGTCAGCAGTCACAGGTACATTTTATATATATGCAAATATATGTGTGTGCATATAGATAGATAGATAGATAGATAGATAGATAGGTGAAACTTTTCCATAATGAGTTCAGGGTACAATACGCAGTGAGTGTTTCAGTGGGTCTTTTACAATGACACGTCAAATGATCTTTTAGCCTTTTTTGATAATGCTTCATTATTATATTTCCCAGTGCCGTATTAAGAGTGAAAATTATTTAACATAATGCATATCTCACATTTAACTGTGCTGTTTTGTGTCAATGGCCATCAAACATTGTAATGTTACTTCTGTAAGTATCCTGGTGTAGAGAGGTGTAAATAGAATATTTGAAAATGGAATATTTGGTAACGCTTTACAGTACCTTAACCGCACCCTCATAATGCCTTTATAATTCATTCATAGAACATTCAGTGTACCTTCATAATGCATTCATTAAACATTCATAAGCGACATGAACGTATATCTTAATATGCTAACATACCTTAACAGCTTTAATATGTATTAATAAACGGTAATGCTTTACATTAACTGCACCTTCATAATGCCTTTATAATGCATTTGTAGAACATTCATTGCACCTTCTTAATGCATTCATAGAACATTCATAAGCAGCATGCAAATATGCCACAACATCCTAACATCTTAACAGTTTTAATATACATTAATAATGAACATTATATGATACTAACAAATTTTATAATCGTGTAATGTTTGTTATTAATGTAAATAGAAGATGTTGAGGTATAGGCTCCAGACCTGCATGAGACAAGTGGGTAAATGTATACAAGCTGCCTATGAAAATTCTCTGAATGCATTATAAAAGTGCACTGAATGTTCTATGAATGCACAAGGAATGCATTATGAGGGTGCAGTTAATGTAAAGTGTTAGTGAATATTTTAATATATGTCAAGTTATACTTATTAGAATATAAAATATATGGCATATTTACAAGAATATTTCCTCACAATATTCCCACCACTTTATAATCCACTATTAAATTTAAAATATGAGCATATAAAAGCATAAATGAAAGTTTTGAGAAAATCCTAATAACAGTTAAGTCTCAAGATTAATGTGCACTTTCAACTTTTTATGCTTTTTATCTCATCAACGCTTTTCCTATCTCTGTGCTTTAGGATTTAGGTACTATGGATTCTGTATATTTGTATGTATGTATGTGCACGGATGATCAAATAACATCTATTAACAGTTTTTATCTTAGGTAACTAACCTTGCGCTTAATTGTTTTGCACAGTTTAATATTTTTGCTAATCCCTGTGGATGACAGCTTGATGAATCTTGTTGAATCATGACTTTGTGACAGTGTACAGATGTCAGAGCCTGTGCTGAATTGCTTCAAATTTCACTCCATCCATCCATCCATCCTTTCATTCATCCATCCATCCATCCACTTTTTGTACCCACTTGTCTCATGCAGGGTCTGGAGCCTATCCTGGAAGTTACAGGTACAAAGCAGGGAACAGCCTAGGATGGGTGCCCCTCTTAAGAGTGCACACACACAGACCAGTCACACCTATGGGCAATTTGGACTGTGGGGGGGAACCAGATTGGAGAAAACTCCTTGATAATACGGGGAGAACATGCAAACACACATGTAACCATGGCGAAGACTCGAACCCAGATCCCAGACGTGTGAGGCATCAGTGCACCACCATGCTGCCCCAAAATTCAGTTAAATTAAATAAACTTTATTTTTACTGCATATAGCACCTTTCACAATATAGCTGCCCCACAGGCACTACAGCACATATTCATTCACAAATACAAAATAGTTCATACTGTAATACAGGACAAACATAGAAAGGGAAAAGCCTGAGGGCAACAGAGGGGATGAACCGAAAACTCCCCAGGACGGTGAAAATTGTGGGGGGGTCGGGGGTCAGCTGGCCACCCGCCCCTCTGGACACCAGTCCTGCAGGCAGAAAAAACGTCATGGGATGTCCAGAAACCCCACCGGGGGGTGCTGGGGGGGGCACCTCTTGGTGGATATTGCCAAAAGGGGAAACAAATACTTACTATTTATAAAAATATAAAATATCATACCTCGAGATTTCAACATAACAATATAAAAAGTCCTTT
>JAODKF010000002.1:8662707-8689278 GCA_026779585.1 Mormyrus proboscirostris
AATGGGCGGGATTTGGACACCCAAACCTGTAAACATAGGCACACAGTGAATGGGCGGGATTTGGACACCCAAACCTGCAGGTGTGAGACACAGCACTACACAATAAACCACTGTCAACCGTTATTAATATAATAATTATTATTATTATTGTTGTTGTTATTATTATTATTATTATTATTATTAATACAGACTAAAGCATGTGAGTGAGTGAAGGTACAAGGCTTCTACAGAACGTGGCACCATGTTCCCGTCTGCAGGAGATGAAGATCTGAAGGTCTGTCCCAGTTTTTAAAGCGGCACAGCCTTTGCATGCTGTGCAGCACTTAACATAAATATTAATTCCCTAAATATATACATTTGTAATTTGATTTTTATTTGCCATTATGCCATTATACCTAAAATGTGTTTAAAAACATTTTTATTGACAAATATATTGATTGTTAAAACATAAAACAGGCTGTCTCAGAATGTCTTATTATGTTTCATTCAATAAATTTTTCTAGCATGAAATAAAGAGTTATAGTCTGCTAGTATTTATATGAATTTATCAATATAAAGACTAATATGGTCTTTAACTGCCAAAATGGGTTTATGTGAAGTAAATTTAAACAAAGAACAGCCCCACTGCCCACTGTTGTACAATGTCCTCTTAAGCAACCAGTAAATTGAATAATGGAAAAATACCTGAGTGAAACTCACAGCAAATGGCCCACTGATCTCCAGAAATACCTATTCTTCTGTGGCATTTACCTCCCAGATCTCCTGCAACCCACAAAGCCAACAAACAAATGCAGGAAGAGTGAATCGGAAAATCCGCAGTCTGTGATTTACTGCAAAACAAGATCGGAATGCATTATGGTCCTTAGAACTACAATTAAACTCAGGCTGCCAATATTTGCAAAGATTAATTCAAGTATTTGCCCACGGAAATGATTTCAGGAGTGTAATTTTCTGTCTCTCTGTCTCTGTTTCACTTGGCACTACGATACCAAGCAATGGATGTGCAGAGTATAACAAGATTCAGTCATATGCTAATTACAGCATTTCTCCTATACAAAGTGCAGGAAAAGCTGTTTATCACACTTAAAGAAGGATGCATGGAGGTATATTCTTCAATCAGATCGAAGAAGAAGTATCGAGCAAAATATACTCAATGGAACGAAAGGACGAAAAGCACAGGTGAAGTCATTATTGGTTTTGGCCTCATAGAGGAAATCAAACTAATCTAGAAACAATTTATTTCTCTGGCCTGCACCCACATTCGTTTACTGAAGTATTTCAGACAACTTCCACCCCTTAGCAAACCCATCCAAATACAATATTTGATGATGACAGTGAACATCGCTCTGAGCGTAAATGCATTAGTTCATTAAAATGAAATTATATTATTTCAAAATATTTTTGTTTCCAATAAGTTTGAAGTAATTTTAGCTGACCAAAAGTTTAAATTGACCAATATGATCATTGACACCCTCTGGAAGAGTTGTCCAGACAACCATAATTTTGTAAACATAATTTTACTCGTATTTGAACTTCCAAACGTGAATTAATGAGCAACGTGATTTTTGAAATTAATTACAATTTCATATACTGTATAATATCTAAAGTTATCTTTTATGCATACATTTTCATTTGTATGTTTTCATCACTGAGTTCATCAAAGTTATTTTAGACAAATAAGAGGCATTTGGCATGTCATATTGCATAAACTAGTTCTGTGGTTTCCCATCCACATGGGAGACTGCTGGTCAGTCCACTAGTCTGAATCACGACACAGGGACGGCTTTATTTACAATACTGCCTCTTTTCAGCTTCACATGGGGATTGGGTAGAGTTGGGTTAATGCAACACAAATGGAAATATCAAACAAGGCACTGGGTTCACGGACAAGGACGAAAAAAAATAAACACACCCAATACAGTTGGTGTCAGGGGTGAATCATGGGAGACTGCAAGACGTATGCATCAAGATCATATTTGAGTTATTGGAGTGAACAAAACAGAATGCGCCAGTTTCTGAATTTTACAGGTAATGACAGACAGGTGGAACTGCTGAATACAAATAACCCCATTTATGTGACTCTCCCTATCAAGAAAGCTGCCCCCTCCCACACTAAGAGTGTAATATTTTAAACTAAATAAATGTGTCTTCTCACACATTTAATCATTTGGTAAAGTCCCAAGGAGTCATAACAAATGCAAAACCCCCATCCTGAATGACTGATATTGATTGTTATTCTTTGATTGGAAAATAATCTTTGCAAATAAGGAAATGTTCCTTCGACAATTTAAAATGCCTTATACCTAAATGAAATATTTGTCCTATCTTTCCACAAGGCAACATATCTATTCATGCCAGCCCAGGTTGCTTGAATAATCAAGAAAATGGCCCTTTGAAAACATTATATGATAAAATATGTTGCTACACTAGGAGTTACTGTACACTATATAAAAGTCTTGTAATTAAGGCTGAGCCTGCAGATATCCCTCAAATATGAAGCATGAAAAGCTGAACAAGGCCAAAACAAGGACAGGAACATCATGCTATCAGAACTGATTTGTCACTCAAGGAAAGAGGAAATCACACATTGGCAACAATGGAGCACATCAAAGCTGTGATTCCCCCGGGGCATAATAGTACCCAGCACCTGTTGACAGCACAGAATTGCTGTCCTGATGTTTTCTTCGGGCTGTCTGCTATTACCCACCGCTTTCAAATCCTCCGTCAGCGGGCCTGTTCACTGTAGAACACGAAATTACAATTCAGCTTCACACTCACCAAGCTGCTATTTCAGAAAAGGACATAATGACTCAATCCTTTGGCCGCTGATGCCACACGCTGGCAGCAGCTCCTCTTGTCATTAATTTCCATCACTAATGACAATCTTTTGTTTCTCTTTATTGTCTCCGTAAACATCATAACCATTGCAATATTTAATTTCTCCTTCAGATCGGTGTTCCTTTCCTATTCTCTTATGGTAGCACTTGTTTCATTTCGAATGGTTGCAGAAAAATTGCGATTGGCAACTTATTTTTAATACATCTGTAAGTAACCGGAGCAACTGTAGAGGGAGTGCTGTGCAATGAGGTCAAATTGTATTGTTAAAATAAATTGGGCAGACCTGCACTTATAAAGTCCTTTGATTAAAATCAACAGGTAACGCAGGCAGGACAATCTGGACTACTTGTCTAAAGGCTTGGACAGGAAGTGTTTAGACTCTAAATGGTCTCATTTACTAATGTATAAATATAGAAGCAGAAAAAGTGCTATAAGACTGGGGCAACAATTTAGTCTGTACAATAAGTACCAATAGTAGATGGAAGGAAACAGAGTATTTATACGTGAGTATTTATACGTGAGTATTTATACTGTACAGTACCGAATCCAGTCTTCAGATTTGTTCTCTGTGGTCCAGTTTAGTACTTTGTCTTGCAGCCTGGATGCCGCATGACCGGCTTTGCTCAGTCCTGCACTCTCATTTCTGATACCAATAGTAGCTCAAAGCTTTTATTCTAATTTGTTATGAACCTCGGAGTCAGCTGCCCATGTGCTGTCAGCACCGCGTACTCAGAGGCAGACAGCTGAAGGGAGAGACATTCAGGCAGGAAGCCTGTGGGGGGGTGCTGTTGTATGAGGCTGCGGTTAAAGTTTTATTTAAACGCTGTCCTGTTTCTGTAACGCATATTATAACATATGGTTATTTCTGTTAATATAAAGCACATTTGGTGTACATTGGTGTATGTGGATTATTTTTACTTTTACTTTTGCATTTTTAAGTGTTATTCACAGAAAATGGCCCCCGCTAGGGTCATAAGCATAATGTGCTGAAAACCCACACCGTCTTCTTCATGCATCCTACGACTAAAAGCCCAAGAAATCCCTTTGGCGTCACAGGCCCACTTTACAATTCAAAAGTTGCGATTTTCAATGATGGAAACAGATGCAAGCTTTTACAGTACACAAGCCAAGTGCTTATTTACTCCAAGACTTGTAGCACACATTTATTTTAAATTCCTCTCCAAGCATTTCCTGTTAATGACTCAGTGTTACACATCTATTATAATGCAGCATAAAGCTGGGCACAGCAGCAAAGTGAATTATCGGGCCGAGTGACTGATGCAGTTGTTCGTAGTTTGGACATTGTTTGATTATTCTGGAATGCAGCAAACAATAACATAATAAAAGGCAAATAAGAAAATATGCATCTGAACTCAGTTGCAATTACATTTTTCCACATGTAACAGAGCGATAATAATGTTACAGCCAAAGTGATAGTTCAATGACCTTTAAAACAGAAGTATTTAATATCTGCTTTTATTCCCTCTTTCAAATTAATGTGCCATTTATTCTTTTTCTGCCCATTTACAGTGAATGTCTGTATCTAGAGCCGATAGGAAGTTAATTTGCAGCGAGGTGTTGACAAAATGTGACCTTATGCAAAATCTAATTACATCACCTATTATTCACACATGACAACTAAACTGAGCGCATTGTATGACGTGACACTCTGAACTAATCCAGCTTTTAAAACTGCAGAAAAATACACAAGCATCCAAATTAGAGTACCAGGCTGCTGCCTTTTTAATGCGCTGCCAGTCGTGTTTTACTGGTTTCAGTGGACAAAAACATGCACATATTAGCATTCTTGGTCAATACAGCAGTTTAGTCCTGGACGCACCACATAAAGCTTTTAACTAGGCGATGAGTCGCCGCAATCCCAGCAAGGCAACTGACACCTAACACTGGTATTGATTGTTATGATTGATTGGTTTCTCAGCAGAAGAACGAATTATGACGTTGAATGCAAACGACGGGGAGGAGACGTTTTCATCTATCATCGTATTTTATTATAGAAACTGACTTTATTTGTGTTTCCAGCCCATCAGCTAATCTAACATGATGAGCAAAAATGATTTCAAGGACTTTCACCCATGCAACCCAGCAATAAAAACAACATCTATATATAAGTAGATATAATTTTACATTATCACCTTAAAAAACTCTCAAAGCAGATTTTAATTCTTTTATATTCTTTTTATATACACACATCATACCATTTCTTAAGTTTAAAATAAAAGTAAATAAATTATGTAATGTAAAAGGGGGTAACCCAGAGCCTTAAGTGCTTTTTTAAATTCTATATTAATATTAAAATATGTTTTCATAATAAAATATGTGGGCTTAGGAATACAGCGTGCCCTAGAAATGCCTGAAAAATAAGGTGTGCTCAGGCACAATGCCTGAGCTCTCGCAGTTATGCAGAGGTAATTCGTCCAATGAAGTACCCTGATGTGACATGACCTATTGATAAATCGTTTTCGTTAAGGTCAATCATTCTTTCCTTTAATTGCATTCCGCCATCTTTTGTTTGTCACTTCTGGAGGTTTGCAAGAGAAATCCATAATATTGAGGCACTGTTGATCCTCATTTCGCTTAGGGGGAAAGGCAGCTATTGTAGAATTAGTGGAGATGGCTTCTGTGCAAGATGTTGTCTAAACGTACAAGTTCGTGGAATTAGGGGTGAATCTAAAACCTGCCCTTGGTTCATTTAATTTAAATGTAAAACAAGAGGTTTATCTCAAACAACATATAGCAAGCCGGTCCACATGCAAATGCGTATGAGCATTTAAAGTACAGTCACCTGTTAAATGCATCATTTAAATGACTATTTACGGTGCTCCCATTCAGCATTAACCTTACTAAATTTGGAACAGGTGACCGTTTGTGTTATTTAGAGAACAGGCACTTTTTTATTTTTACTTTTTGGCAAATTTTGCTTTTTGTATCCCATGTTTCTTTGTCATTTTTTCTGCAGGGAATGCTTGTTCAAACACAAACATTATATTTGGCTTGGACTGTGTGAAGCAAATAACCAGACCTTTGGCCCTGGGGTGTAAGTGGTGTTATCGGAAATCTCACAGCGGGAAGCAGGGGTCGAAGAAGGAGCAAACCACTGGTATGTAGTTTGTTTAATGTTTACTTTCTCTGAGGGGTATCAATTACAAATCATGTCATGAAACGTTAATGTGCAGAGTATGTTTCTAGTGATATTAAACTAGATATTAGCTGAGCTAAAGGGATGGTGGGAATGCAAACCAACAAGAGGTGAGAACTGAATGCAGACATCAGGAATTAAACTGACCTCCCAATAATGCAATCAAGTGGGGAAAAATAAGCCTGCGACTTCTTTAGATTGAACAGTCACACTAACAGTGCAAGGTTCCGCATGCAAGTTGTTATCCAATGCATATCGCAGACGCATTACCGCTCAGACTTGTTTGTTGGTTTTTTTGTGGTCTGCAGAAGACACAATGGGTCGATGGAGAGAAGTATTCCGGATGTTACAGTCCTTACAACATTGTTTTGTTTGTATGCATACGATATAAGATGGGACTAGTGGCACAGTGAATGAGCAAAGAATATGGATGGGTAAAAACGGAATCCATCGGTTATTTTAAAATCAAAACAAGCAAAGCGCAGTGGGCGACAGAAAACCAAAGTAAGATTTAGACGAGAAACCCCAGAACACAATAGATCATCACAGTCAACAGCAATCCAATTAGAGAAAGAGAAAAAAATCTAAGGCAACAAAGCGCACCATCAAATGAGAAAAGAAGAGTTGAAAATTGAACTTTGGGAGTCTTCTGCATCAGGTCAGCAGAACCGGTCATCTGCCAGTGTAAGTTTTGGTCCCTCTCATCTTCCACAGGTGATTTCCTTGCAGTGCCCTTGATGTGTGCTTTCAGCTGTACCTTTATAGGGCACTTGTAGCACAGAAATGTGCATAGCTGGCAGCTGTCAGGAGGAAGCTGGTATCCCAGTCCTCGTCAGCCTCCACTGTGCCCGGACACTGTACACTTTCATGGAAATTCAATTACTACAAAGTCAGCAGGTAGTACTGGATACCTTCTACCATAGTGCCTTTATGATACTGTTATAAAAGTATCGTGACACGATGTGATAGCCGGTTGTGACAATTTAAGACAGTTGTCATCATTGTTATCGTTGCACCTTAGGCAGCCGCTAACATTACAACAGTAAAATGTTGCATAAAAATTTTCCCAGTAATTTCATGGTCTTTATGACAATGTGTGATACTTCTGTAATAACTCGCCTAACCATGTCGTTAAATGCTTCACTGCATAGATTATAAATTGACATCATCTGAAATATGACTCCCCTGATTTTATGTGTCTTATTTTGCACTCTTATTTTGTACTTTGTAACCTTGCTCCTGATTTTTTACCTAAAAACAGAACTGAAACGTTAAATCTTTAAAGGTTTGCTTTTTCCTGTTTCACAGAGTTGCGATATGAACACGTTACATTGTTGCTTACACTCAAAAGGCTGGTTACTGGCTAGGAAACATGCATTAAACAGCATCAAGGAGCCTTTTATACAGCTCAGGTAAGGTGAGCTAAGACCTTCATAAAATAACCATGACAACGGCATCCGTAACTAAGACTATCTTTACAGACACCATGTATTTCCGGGATAAGGAACTCTACGGTACTGCAACAGAGGCAGCAATCAAGGATGGTTGTACAATCAGAAATAACACGAATGCAATCAACCATCCATCTTTCCACTCGGGGTCACTGAACGTGTCCCAGACCACACAGAGCAGAAGGCCAGGCTGCGTTTCATCCGTTTTATCACAGGGTTCATTCTCAAGCACTACAGGCTATTTTGAGGCACCAATTAGCCTAACTGTGCATTTGCATTGCACCAGGAAACCTGCCCAATACGGAGAGAGCAGGACGGAAACCTGCAACAAAGCCGCCCGCCGTTCGACCCCAGTTTCAATTATGCAATGAGTCCCACTGCGTTTCAAGTCTTCTTTGGGTTTCAGTGTTACAATATAAAATTTGTCGACAGCAATAATCAATTTAAAGTCGTGAGTTTTCATTTTCCCATTCTAAGCACCAACCACAGAAAATCTGACAGGTGCCAGCACTTGTTTTTCTGCATTAAAAATTAATATACAAGACCCTGACTGATGAGGTGCAAATAAAGTAAATACAGTACATGCATCTTTCTCTTAAGCAAATATCCCGGCCTCTATTAATATCTGCAGCAATACGTTGAACATCCATTGTCCAGAAGAGAAATTTCTTCTGTTTGCTGAGGCACAATTGCTGTGCGTGACTCATTTTAAGGTGCATGTGCGTGTGATAATATCCAGCCACCCTCAGTGGCAATGCGTGAATCAGGAATACAATGGGTCAGCCTGGTATTTGAAGACAGAAAACAAATTAAATTTGTATTTGCGAGGTACTATCGGAAGGCATCATCCGCGACACCTCCTGTGGATTTTTTTTTTTTGGGGGGGGGGGAATTATTTGTGTAATTAGGTTCTATCTCAGCTATGTAATGCTGGAGATATACTTCAGCGGGGGCAAAGTGTCATGAGAAGAAATCAGTAAATTCTGTGTCTGTTTTGGAGCAGGAGGGTGGTGTTAGAAGCATCACTCTGCTATTTCATGGTGCATAAGATATCAAAGCATGTCTGATGGGATTATCCGTGCCACCTTTCAGAGTATGACCGGCATTTTTGACTCTTTATTCTTTATCAGGATTTTCGTGGCAATGTTGGTTTAAATTTTCAACCGAATTATACACTGAAATTAATTACAAAATGTTATCTTTGAGAAAAGCACAGTTCCCTGTTAACTGCATTCTGTCCTATGTGTGAAAATGAAAACTGTAAACAGTATTTGCATAAAAGGACCTGATAAAATATATCACATATAAACTTTTTTGTTTTTAGTAAAGTGATTCATGGTATTTTTATTATAAATAATACTCCATGAATGATAATATGAGTGAGGTGCTACAAGGTGCATTTGTGATGCCACAGTGTGGCTGCAGTCGATCGACTGAGGTTTCTGCGGGGTTTTTAGGGACTGACAGACAAAATAAGAAGAAAACACCTACAGTATAGTGGTAGAATCAGCTGATTCCCTTGGCTGCGGACTTCGCATTTGGCGGGCAGACACAGTATCTCTTATAGCCGTTGAGCTGATTGTTGTCAATAGGGTCCTGTCTGGGTTTTATGCCTCACTGGTTACACAGTTATAGATATTTTCACCCAAAGCCTTTTTATCCTGCACCAAAGATGTCTGCTTGGCTGCTATTTCAGTCACAATTATAACTTGTAGTGCAGGTCAGAAAAAAAAAATGATGGTCTTAATAAAGAAAAAAAGTGATTCAAAATCTGGGTCAAATAACATACAGTAGGTGTTCTAAAACAGTGACATGGCACTGAAACTCATTCGTACATAAATGATTTTTATTTTCATTTCTATTCTTAATGGTTGAGGTACTTTAAGTTTACCTTAGTCTGTTTTAGAGATTCTTGCATTTGGATATAATAAAGGTTGGGGAAAAAAAATAATAACTCCAACAATAATAATAGTTCTAATACAGTCCATGCAATTATTTATTATTAGATCTGACCCTTCATTGAATTAATTTTTATTATTAAGATTAATAACTTTAATAACATGTTAGTGTTTCTCTTTTCAGATTTTTAGACCAAAATAAAGTAGTTAAAAGATACTAATAAATAAGAAACATAAATAACAAATCAGCTATAAATCAATTATGATATAGTTTACATAACACCAAAACCTTTCCTGCGGAAAATGAGTCAGGGCATTGTTATGGTTATGGAAGAAATAATCATTTCACTAAACTCTCCACAAAGACGAGTTTTCTTTCAAAGGCACTAATTGAGAATTACAGCCATTCCCTTTCTTGCTTATTCCTGTCTGACTCTTCTGATGTATCAATGCACCAGGAAGAAAAAGAAATGTGGGTAAGGTCTAAGGGGGAAGCCTTGATCAATCCTAACCCCCACAAAAATACAGAGATCAGAAAGGGGTAAGTCCAGAAACTAAAGAGTCCAATGTGCTAATCTGTGTTAACTGGGTTACAAAGAAACTTCAGAGAACTAATTTCAGAATGGAAACTCATAAAGAGATTTTAATATGGCCATTTTATATTCCTGAATCAGGCTGCTTTGTCTCATTATTTTCCTGGTGAAAATATGTCTCCAGAAATCAGCACCTACTCATACGACCTAACCCTGGCATCCACCAATCACGCGCAGCCAAAATATATGGCCAGAATGAGCAACATTAACCGAGCTTTCCAGACAGTCACATTCATACCTGCCAGGATCACCTGTTGTCCAAAACAAAAAGAAAAACAGCACACACAACCAAACACCGCCAAATTTTGTGAACATAAAAGCTTAGGCTAACTACACATCTACCCGTCTACCCTCTTACACGAGCACTGGTACAGATCCCTACGTGGTAGCATTTGAGCCAGCAGGGCCGGCATGAAAGCCATCTGTGGCTGTGTCAGGTGTGGTGTGGCACTGTACAGGCAGAGCCCAAGAGAGTGTGAGCGAGGCGCGCAGCAGTTTAATGGCCAGATGGCCCTTCATTAAACCACAAACACAAAGATCATTAACAAGGCAAATAAAATGTCCCAACAGCCCAACACAAAAACAGGTGGAGTCCCACCATCTTTCATTTCATCTGCCAGAGATAGGGGAGGTCCTCCTTAGCAAAGTACAAATGGCAAGAACAGGAAACGTCTTGACATGATAAATGCCGAAGTAACTTTCACGGTCGGTTGATGTCATGATCCCCAGTTTTTGTGAGCGTGACAACCGCAGCTAAAAGATTTTCTGAGGCGAAATTGCATGGTTTGAGATGGGCTACTATCCACTGTTGCTTTTCTGTGCATGGAAAATGTGCTAAATGGGCAATCTCTGATGGGTAACTCACACCCCTGTATAGAACTTCATTTTAAAAAGGCTAAGCAGTTAAAAAAAGACAAATTGCCCAGGCATACAGGTTTGCCCTTGCATAATAGAAGCCATGGGTCTTATCATTTTCTTTTTTTAGCTAGTTTCATTTTACAGCTTTGTTTGCGAAGCAATGGTGTGATTCTTTATCTATTTATCCATGCTACCGCTGTAGATGCCGGTGCTGAATGATAGCACACTAGGCCTAAATATCAAATCATTTGGATGACACCTGCAGATATTTTGTGACTGCAGAATCTAAGACTGAACATATAAAGTATTTAGTCTCCACCCATTCCAAAAACCATGGATAAAAAAGTAGCCAATAGGAAGTGAAATTGAAATGGAAGTGAAATCTGCCCTGCGGTCAGAGACCAGACAGATGGATGGAATTATTACTGATCAAAAGTAAGGACACTGTGTTGGTTGGTGCACGAAAGGCAACAACGGACTCATATTGAGCAGAAAATGTTTGTTATTAATTGTATCTTTAGACCTTTCATAAAAAAAAAAAATACAAATGGAGAGGTGAATCAAGGACCAATAGCTAGCTAATTTTTTAGCCCCTTTTCCTTAAAAAAAATATGGTAGTTCCGAAACCACAACTTCTGGGGCTTCTTCTTAAATGGACATTTTTACTCCCTTTCAGAAAATATTTAGTTAAACAGACCTTGGTGAAGGAGATTGGAGATTTAGTTTTTTTCTTTGAGATAAACTTCAGTTTAATGGCATGCTAATCTTACTTGTAAATTAGAATATGATCAGTTGCAAGGTTCCCTGGATATAGAGTATAAGGGATATACAGTCGATGTAATAATGAATGTTTGAGTTGATATTATAATGCAGATGATACATTCATCTTTCCCTTCATCTTCAATAATTACTTATCCAGTATAGGATCACGACAAACCTGAAGCCTTCTCCACAAGGCAGAGCGTATCCTGGATGGGGTACCTGGGGCAACTACACAAGGCTGGAGGAAATAGGGGTACCCAGGGGGAACCACACACACAGATTGAGGAAATCGGGATACCCGGGGTAATGACACACAGCTGGAGGACATGGGGGTACCCGGGTTAACCAGGGAAATGGGGGTAGCTGGGGTAATGACATACAGCTGGAGGAAACGGGGGTACCCAGGGTAACCAGGGAAATGGAGGTACCTGGGGTACCCGGGGAAATGGGGGTAACCGGGGAAATGGGGGTAGCTGGGGTAATGACATACAGCTGGAGGAAACGGGGGTACCCAGGATAACCGGGGAAATGGGGGTACCCGGGGTAACCACACACAACTGGGAACCACCCCCCCTCCCCCCAGTCATGCAGTATGGGGCTGCAGAGCTACACACTGAGCTATCAAGTGTGCAAATACTGGGGTTGAATACGGCCCACATAGTGCATGTGACACAAGGGCAAACACACAGTATATGCATGAGCAGGGTAAATATTCCATATAAACATTCTGTACATAATATGCAGTATGTGCAATAATTTAGCAGCAGGTGATGTAGCAGCGGACAAAATAAAGTGCAAAAATGCCAGTAAAAGAGAGTTAGAGTAAGATGCTTGGCAGAGTGAGGAGTTGGTGCTGCTCACTTAGTGAGGGACTGTGGAGGAGGTCAGGAATCTTACAGTTAGCGGGAGGAAGCCGCTACAAAGTCTGGATGAGTTTGTCTGGATGCTGCAGTCCCTCGCCAGACGGGAGGTGGGTGAGCAGTCCGTGCAGTGGGTGTGAGGGGTCTTTCACAACGTTGAGAGCCCTGCGCATGCATTGCTTGTGAAAGGTGTCCTGGATGGAGGGTAGAGTGGTCCCAGTGATTTCTTCAGCCACATACACGGTCCTCTGTAGGGACTTGCGGTCAGGGACTTTGCAGATCCCAAACCAGGTGGCAGTACAGCTGGTCAGGACACTCTCAGCGGTTCCCCTGTAGAATGTGGTGAGGATGGGGGGTGGGAGGCTCGCCGTCTTCAGACACCGTGAGAAATGCAGTCGCTGCTGTGCTTTCTTAGCCAGAGGTAGCATTGAGGCTCTGAGCCCTTGATGTATAGTGGGGAGTGGACAACGTGGCCATCCTGAGGTCAACAATCATTTCTTTCATCTCATTCACGTTCGGAAACAGGCCGTTGCCTGTGCACCAGTCCGCTAGCTGCTCTGCTTCTTTCCTGTAAGACGACTCGTCGTTGTTTCTGATCAGGCCTACTTCTGTAGTGTCATCAGCGAACTTGACGATGCTGTTAGAACTGCACTCTACAGTCAGCAGAGTCGTGAGTCAGCAGTGATGGTACGTGTGATGGCCTTGGAGGTAGAGTGGCCGGCGAGTACCGACTGAAGCCCCTCGGTCAGAAAGTCCAGGACCAGGTTGCATAAGGAGGTGCTGAAGTGCAGCAGGTCTCAACGTCCTGATTAGCTGCCGTAGGATGAAGGTGTTGAATGCTGGGCTGAAGTCCATTCCTACGTATGTGTCCTCTTGTCCATGTAAGTGAGGGCCAGGAGCAGGGCAGGTAACACGGCATCCCCCGTGGAGCGATTTGGATGGTAGGCAAACTGAAGTGGGTCGTGTGAGGCAGACAGTCCAGTTTTCATGTGCCTCATGAATTAGCCTCTCAAAGCACTTCATGATAACAGGTGCGCGTGCCATTGGGCGGAAGTCATTGACATGATAAAAGTCTTCTTTGGCACAGGAGTGATGATGGTGGCCTTAAATGATCTGGGGACGACTGCGTGGCTCAGGGAGATGTTGAAGATGTCTGTGACAGGACTTTCCTGACGACAGCTGTGGACAGACACAGCACCTGGTCATCCGAGGGGTGGCCTCTCTCGCAGACATGTTGTTTGTTGCATCAAACCATGCATAAAGTCATTCAGTGCATCAGGGAGGGAGTCATCACTGTCTGTGGGCTGTAGCGGGCTCTTGTAATCAGCGACGGCCTTCATGCCCTGCCAGATGCACCTTGTGTCATTCGTGTCATTGAAATGGCTGTGAATCCTGCACCCAAACGTGCACTACGCTTCTCTGATGCCCCTAGACAGGTTTGCACTCGTTGTCCTGACGGCTATTTTGTCTCCTGTCTTGAAGGTAACATCAAAAGCCTTCGGCAGTACATGCACCTGTGCTGTCATCCAAGGTTTTTGGTTTGCCCAGTTGGTGACAATTTTGGAGGCAGTTACATCCTCTATGTATTTATTGATGTAGCCAGTGACAGAAGATGCATGTCATTGTGCTGACCGTAGGTGGCAGCCACCTTGAACACGTTCCAGTCTGTGTGCTCAAAACGGTCCTGCAGGGCTGATACTGCACCCTCTGGCCAGACCCTGATGTGCCTGTGAAGTGGTCTGGCACATATCAGCATTGGTCTGGATGCTGCCATTAGCATAACAGAGATGTGGGGATGGCTGCTTGGCTCAGGGATTTGTTGAAGATGTCTGTGAGGACATCTGCTTACTGGTCCCCACACTCCCTTATGAGGTGGTTTCCTCATGATACCATTCCAAGGCAAATGTCACTTTTTTCACAATGTCACTTTTTTCACATTTTAGTTGAGGAGGCACAAATACTTGGCAATAACCCAGTTACTACTAAGGTTTCAAAGGGACAGAATATTTCCGTTAGATTTCCCAAAACTTTCCATGGGAAGTTAAGATGGGGAATTTTGGAAATAATCAGCACGACATCAAAAAGGCATATGCAACGTTTTGCAAATAAATAGTGTGAAAATATCAAATAAATGAAATATAAATAGATAAATGAAACTACTGCACTTTGTTGTTATTTATAGGCATGTTTTGTCTATATTAAATGAGCTGAGTTGCACTATATCAGAGAGCTGTGGAACTCAGATACAGCAAAGAAAGCAAACTGTATGAATTATGCTTATTTTGGGGTGTCTTTACACACACAATTACTCACAAACGCTTGGTTACACAGTGATATCATGATTAGTGCCGTCAAGGGCAACGTCTTGTGATTCTGATGGTACATGTATAGTTTCTGTGCGTCAGAGGGTTCATGACTTATTGTTCTTAAACTGAAGCGATGCATTGTGCAGCAGTCAGTTCCCAGACTATCGGAAATATCCAACAAGTTCCAGTCCTACAAGAACCACCCCCCCCCGCACCCCCAGGCTATGCAGCTGAACATCACTTTTATGTGTTTAAGAGTTTAAAATTATAGTCAGTCGTAAGTGATCAAATACTGAAACTCAGATATGAGACCTGGTATCTTGAGCAGCATTGCACTGTTTTCCAAATGCATCTCTTTGCAATAAAAACAATCAGTCCAGGCTGAAATCGAGGCTGTCGGTTCACAGGACTGATAATGAGCTGAGACACCCAGACTTTGAAAGGTGCTTCACCTCCAGGTTTGTTTCTGCATATAAAAAACGGTTTGAACATAATGCCATATGTTACAAGGTGCGCAATCTGGATGTTGAGGACAGCCTTCACTGATTTGGCTATTTAATGACTTATAAGATTGGTATGCATGTTGCTAGTTCAAGAATATATAATATGAAAAAAGAGTGGAGTCAATAACCCATTTGTCCATTGGCAAAAGCTACGTTTAGCAGTAGGCTAGAAGAGAAAGGGGCGTGAGATACCAAACTGGCTAGTTGGTTTTGAATTAATCATATCGAATATATGCACATAAATAGTGGTTTATAACAATACAAATATAAGTGCAAGTCGACAGGCCTGGCATGGTTACTGATCTGCGAATGCCTACCATTGTAAAGCTAACATTCATGCCAAAGAACAGGAATGCAATGATGAAAAAATGAGTTTTTGCCTTGCATCATATTTCATAGGAATGTATATTTTGGGAACATTAGAAAAAGGTACAGAAAGGTTTGGCTGCAAGTTTAGCCGTAAGGGGATTCTTCCAATCCAGTAACCCAGGAAGACATTTCAGAGGCTGTGTCACAGTATCTACAAATTAAATATTAAATCAGTTACTACGGTTTTCTTTTCCAGTTTATTCAGTTCAAATGTCGTCTGTTTTTCTAAGCCAGTTTGTGTTCCTTTATTTTGCGATAAAGGGATTAACAAAACCTTTGGTTACCTCATTGCAACTTATCATAAAAAAAAAAACTGTAGGCTGCCTCAAAGGACAGGATTAATGCCTGAAACATTTTAGAACTTAGTTATTGAAGATAAGAGAAGTTTTTTATTTTTTTTTATATAATACGTGGAACCTTAATATTGAATATCATGCAAAATTTGCAAAGCAATTATTATTAGAAATCAAACGGTGATTGTTTGACGCTCGATGCCGATGAATGGCCATTATGTCATATTTATTATTGCAATCCCAAATTACTGTAAGTAGTGAAAGACAATGCACAGGCAATATGTAAGTGACAGTAGGGCCAAGTAATCAAATGTCTTCTTTCCTTTCAATAATATATCTGTTAGCAGGATAGGCTTGTCCGTTAAGTGAATCTAGAAGATTCTAATTATTTCGCTAATTTCTTCTCACGATACACTAAAATGCAAAATACACAACCCATCAATATACAGACGGCACTCGGGTTACGATGGGCTTATATTCTGATAGACCTACCGTAAGGCGAAAATGCACTTTGAATCCCAAGCGAACAAACATCATAGTCTGGTCTAGCCTACATAAAATATGCTTAGAACACCTACATCAGCCTACAGATGAGCAAACATATTAACACAAAACCTATTTTACTATAAAGTGTTGACTATCTCATGTATTTAATTGAATAATGTACTGAAAGTGACAAAAACAGAATGGAATTGGAATTCGCATCGTAAACTTGAAATATCGCCATAAGGACAATTGTAACCTTGGGAGCATCTGTAATTGGTCACACTTTACTTGAGGAGACACCTATGTCACAGTACATGCTTACATAATGCATTAATTAACCAGTATCTAAGTGTTAATTAGGTACTGAACTCATGTTCACTCATCATTAATCAATAATGAAGGTTCATATATTCAATTCAAGAACTATATTAGTTAATAGTTAACTAATTAGTTAATAATTAACTAAATTTCTGGGTGGAATAATTGAACTGTTGATTAATGATAACCTAACACTTGGATAACTGTTAATTAATGCAATATAGTTCCTGAATGGAATATATCAAGCATCATGATTGATTAATGATTAAAAAGCAAGGGATCAATATGTAACTAACACCTAGTTGCTGGTTAATTAATGCATTAAGCGTGTACTACTAAATTATTCATGTCCCCTCAAGTAAAGTGTGACCGTAAAGGTGTTACCATATAGGTAGATATTTTTATTACCACTAATGTAGAAATTCAACAGAGCAGACAGCTAGGACAGTTTTTAAAGAAAAGGAAACAATAAGAGAAGTGGCATTTAGCACATATGCAGCCCGGGAGAAGGTACCCTAACTGTTCTTAATGGCTAACAAACTCTGGGACCGTGACATTGTTGCAGTGTGAGAGTCTATCCAGACAGCGGACAGTCTGGCCAAGCCCTGCTGATCCAGAAGGTGTTGATTCTCCCTCCCCGGGGATTCCCGGTGGCAAGGTGGCTGGGAATGATGACAGGATGTAGTTACGGAACACATTTCTTATTCATGCCAGTGGGCTTCTGTGGGGATCGGAGGCCTGTGAGAAATAGTAATTTGTTTCGGGGGGAATTTTTTTTTAATGCCACACCAGGGAGGCTATATCCCTCCGCAGTTCACATAAATGTACTCAGCCAACTAGTTCATACCTTTAAAAGTGTTATTCATTTCAGTAATGCTGTAAATGAGAGAAAATACCGCTTTGTTACCTGCAGAACGTGGTAATGAAATAGCCATTTTATTAAAATGATCACCACTATAGTGCACTAACCTCTCTTCCTCTGACAACTTTGCAGTACTCAAATTACCATCTTCAGTACATTATTGCAACAATGGGCCTGCATCTATGATTTACTTGTTTATACACGTGCGTCTGTCACCACAGTGGTTATAAGGTCGCCTTCATCCAGGACATGCCAATATCATGCGAATATTTACTAACACGGTTACAGACTAATGACAATTTAGAGTCAGAAATTCAGAAAGCTGAAGCGCTGGATTTACCTTGTTTTGTAAGAACATAAAAGGGAAGGAGAAACAAAGTTTTTAATAAATGTGTTTAATGTAGCATACAGTACCAGGAATTATTAAGCAGAAAACTTTAATACTTGAAGATTTTAAGGTAATCATAATAGTTTTAAATACAAGAGCAATAACTTGGCAGACTTGTATAATAACGAAAATGGCTTCAGTAGGATGGTCAATTACATCTGTGATCAAAACATCTTGATTGTGAATAATTAACAAACTTACCTCTATCAATATAACTTGTCCATCATTTTATATAATTCCTAATTCTGCAGTGAATTTCTCCAGGCTGCAGTTTACGGCAAAGTCTCAGAATCACATTTTTTTCATGTTTTTTTCTTCACACTTCCTGACTTTGCTGGGGTTTTATTCAGGGCCAGTCAGTCCCATGGGTGACATAGGCGGCTGCCTAGGGCACCGACCTCGAAGCAGGCACCAGCTTGTCAGCCAGTGTCACTTTGCCTCAGACAGGGGACGTTGGTGGCGATGTTCATCTGGGGCCCCAAATTGGCCAGGATCATTACTGGTCTAAGATCAGTACTGGTCTAGGATCAATACTGGTCTAGGATCAGTACTGGTCTAAGATCAGTACTGGTCTAGGATCAATACTGGTCTAGGATCAATACTGGTCTAAGATCAGTACTGGTCTAGGATCAATACTGGTCTAAGATCAGTACTGGTCTAGGATCAGTACTGGTCTAGGATCAATACTGGTCTAGGATCAGTACTGGTCTAGGATCAATACTGGTCTAGGATCAGTACTGGTTTTGTTGAAGGCCTGTGCTGCTTGCCTCAGCCCGTAAGATGGGAATGATACAGAAGAAGCAATGTGGGACAAACATGGTGATCTGTATGAGGCTGGTAACTTTGTTTTCTGCTTGCTAGAGGGGGGAAGATCAATTTGTGTGTGTGTGTGTGTGTGTGTGTGTGTGTGTGTGTGTGTGCGCGGCGCGTGTGCACACGTTTATATGCATCTAAGTGTGTATTAGCCATGTGTATGCAGTTTTTTTAGCTTGTTTGCATCATAAAGGCCAAAAAGAGCTTATTGTTCTTTGCTGACAACCACACCATTTCACCATTTCACAGGCATCATTCTTCTATCCCTTTTTCACTTGAGTTTATTCACCTTCATTTCTTCGCCTCCGGTTTCCTGATAACACTAATTATTTCCTAACCCTGTAGCTGCCCTCTTTTATACAGAATGACAAAGCCTGAAAAAATATTGAGGCAAATGCTGTGAAAATCGGAGGAAAGTAGACAATAAGGACAGAGAACACCAGAAGTCACGTGTATATTAGATTAATTACTTTAATTAACCTTTCAGCATGTTTTTTTGGCAGGCATCTTTTACACCTTTCAGATTTTTTGCCGAGAATTGACGAATAAGCTTGAGGACTGACGTGTGTCTTTTCTGTTCAGTCAGATTTGTACAGACCGTCATTCATTTTGTTCTCCATTAATTACCTGATCCTTTATGAATTTCTGTGTTTTTAGTATTTTCATATAGCAGAGTAAATTTTCCTATGATCCTGAACTGGGTAAGCATTTAGACGATGAACAGATGAATGTTGCCAGTTGAAAAAGTGTTGAATAGCATTGCGATAGAATGGCGTCCTGTGTGTATGACGAGTCTCCTGACAGGCCATTGTGTGTTGTTTTCCGGTCATATATTATTTTCAGTGAAATTGGATAGCTTCTGCATGGATGTGTGGGCTGTATTCATTTTACAAATAATCTCCAGCGATCATGATGATCAGCCCGTTTAGCATCTGGCTAATAATGCAAATAAAACCAGGCTGACCAAAGACAAAAACAGGTCACAGCTGGTCAGATTACAGCAGCTAACGCTAACCCAGCAAACACACCAAACAATCAGCAGGTTACGTTACTGTTCCCGTACATGCAGTCGGTAAGGATTAGTTCACGGTGTCAGAAATACTATTGGTCCATCAACGTTAAGCCAAACATTCACTTTTAGAAGCAAGGTTGAAATCATGAGTATATGAAATAAACCGTTTGGCAAAAATTTTGAAGTATTAAGTTCAAAGAGTTTTCTAAGTACGCTCCGCACACAATAAAGTGACTCAACGACGCTGACAGCATGGAGAAAAGATACTCTCACTAACATGAATGAAATACCGCCCAGCCATCACACTCGCATCCTGTGTCACTAAGCATGTCTTCGACATCTAAGATTTAGTTACGCTGCCATCTGGCACAGCCATATGTCTTGTAAGAGGCAGAATGTGGTGGTATTTTTTTGGGGGGTTTTTTTGTTGCTGTTGCCGTTCGCATCATCCAGAGTGAAAGGCCAGTCTCGTCAGCCGTATCTGCTTCCGCAAACCACAGGTGTCCTGCCTGATGAGAGGTCTTCTGTTGTCTGGCCCAATGGCATATGAATAAAATATGAACAATACCAAAGCATGTTTATCACATTGTTATTATTTCCGCCTTGGTGAATGCGATAGTGCCGTCCTGAGATTTTCAGCCTATCCTTTATGCTACCCTTTTGTTTGCTTGCTGCGAGTGGTTTGTCGCATGCCGATGCAGATACTATCCAGAAGTACTATATAAATCCCCTCTGTTCAGCTGTGTTGTGACATGTTTAGAGCAGACAGCAGCCCAAAGACAAATATAAGAGCGGAATCATTGTCTGAGCAGCAGCCATTTGATTTTGAATTGATCGCGGAGACTTTGCTTTAAGGTGGATGGCTGTAAAAATGCACTTCTCCGCTTATCTAAGTAGCTTGCAGTGCGCAGAGTCAGGTAAGGCTAAGAGTTCCAGCTCAGCAGGAATATACCTTTGCTCATTTGTACAGCAATCTCACCCATCTGTCATTGTTTTCAGAAATTAACAATCACTGCATTCCTTTCTAGTATATAAATCTCCATCCCCAACGCAACTCCTTTCCTTTTATGTTCTATCTGTGCGCTCTGGTCGTCACTTGGCTGTAGCAGCAATCAGCGGAATTCGGCCTTTTAATATTTCAGTTGGTTCATTTTCAATTTGGTAGCACTTTCAGTACAGTTTATGTACAGCAAGGATGTTGTAAATGAAGCAAGCATAAAAGCAGATTACCTGTCACCTATTTTGTCATACTGTGTCATCTATGGTAAATGGACTGCATTTATATAGCGCTTTTCTACTCCTACGAGCACTCAAAGCGCTTTACAATACAGGCGTCACATTCACCCATGCATACCACACATTCATACACCGGTGGCAAAGGGCACCATGCAAGGTACCGACCTACACACCGGGAGCAGTTTGGGGTTTACTGTCTTGCTCAAGGACACTTTGATGGGGTCAGGAAAAACCAGGGCTTGAACCTGTAACCTTCTGGTTGCCGAACAATGGCACTACCTCCTGCGCCACCGTCTTCCCCTACCAGAGCTATAATGTTGAAAAAGCTATTTTAAAGTACAAGTTAGTGGGTTGTTTGAGTAACTGGCTAACAGAAAACCAGAAACCATTTTTACAATTAAACTATATTCAGCCACACCGAGTTTAACTAATTAGGATGCTGTGGTCGCCAGTAGCTGTGGTAAATCACATGCTCACAGTCCGATATGCTTTTAATACAGATTTCAAGAAAGCAACGTTCTCGAATTTTAATAGAGGATTCTTTGCAAGCATGAAATAGAAGGTCAACTGAGTGTCTACTGCAGGGCACCAAGAGCTCCTTTTTCACTGCAGTGTATAACCTTCATTTTTAATTATTCCTTGTGGCAGATGGATCTTTATATAATTGCAGTGTATGTTAAGAATTGGATGTTTTGAAGGATATTTTCGAGCTAAGCTCTGTGTATGGAAAAAACACGACTTCTACATTAGATCAGGCAATAGATACTGCAGTTTGCAAAATAAACAAGATGTACACAATGGACATTAATGTTAGTCATATTGTAACTGAAAAAAAAATCTTACAGGTCTAATATTTGCCATCTTGTTTGATCTTAACTGATCTAATGTGGAATTTCCATCAAGTCCAGCAAAATCATTTTAACACAGCAGATAATCAAAGCTAACATGTCTTCTATATACATTTAATGAAAGTTGTGAACTAGCCACGCTGCTGAAGGTCTCTGTCATGTTTAAGATCGTAATGATTGAATGAGAAAACATCTTACTTACTTACATGCTTAATTTTATTATAGGTGTTTTGTGCACTTTTGCATTAGGACATCCAGACCTGGAGAGGTAGAATGTACCATTTGGACGTGAAGCACACACTTCACAGTTTTAAGGTTGAGCACTAAGGGGATGTGATTTATCTTGGAACTTTGATCCAGTGGAATTGGACACTATTGATTGGGAAACAGCTTAAACTTGAGATTCAAGAACCAAAATAAAACCTTGCTAATTTTGCAGACAGACAACAGGAATGGCAACTAATTCTCAGTGGGTAATACTGAGTCTGCTGTTAATCAACACTTTACAGCAAATGCATTAGTCATTATGTAGTATCTTCTGTCTGTAACAATGTAAAATGCTGTTCAGCCCATAATATTACAGGTATGCCATCAATAATTGATAGGTCTGCTTTATGTTGTTGACGTTTTATAAACAGTACAAATTTGACTCCCTATATTACACCTTTTCAACTGTCTTCTGTTACAAAGTAACTTTGAAATCCCACTATTATGCTTTTAATCACGCAAAGGAATTTTAGTACTACTCTGTGAAGATATCAGTTTGCTTGACAATCCTCTATAATGAATTTGTGTTTTTTTTTTATTTGTCAGTTACTTCAGTTATTCAGTAACTCAAAAACCCTAATCAACCATCAAATGCAATATAAGCAAGAAATCCAAGAAGGAGATATGTATTGTTGTATTTATCAGTGAAAGTTTATGGCTCATTTAGACTCAAATACCTATATATGAATACTATCCTTATCTATCAATGACAAGGGGTAGGGCTTGGGGAAAGGTGTGCTTTAAAGGCTTTATGCCAAGGTTATATTGTATTTTCCCCTTTGTATTAAAGAAACATGGTACCAACAATTACCACAAACAAAGAACAGAATCTCATTAACATTTTAATCAACCTTGTGCTGTGTTGGAGTAATATTAGAAAGCTTCAAGGTCTAATGCCTTGGGAAAAGTGATATAGAAAAAATAAATTTAGATTGTTTTACTTGGGTGCCTCCATCTTTTTAATTTGTTTTCGACTTAATTATTCCTGATAGGCATCATATTTACCAAGAACGCTGAAAAGTACTCCCCCTGACTGAGCCGTAATGGAGTCCCTTATTTGTGCACTGCTCATTACGTTCCTGTTCCTGGCTGCCTTCGTGACGCCCAGAGTGTGAATCCATGTGACCTGCTCTGAGAAGCGTTTCCATGGCTGTGTGTGATGTTCATCTCAATAATAGAAAAGCAGCATGTGGCAATTGGATGTTATTTTCCCCATGTGCAGAAAACTTCCATGCTTTTCCTTTTTTTCTGCCTTCGCTTAGGTACCCCAGACGTGCCGCTTTGAGTTATCGACTTATTATGCGCTCAGATGTGCCTCAGTTCACGTAGCGCATGATTTAGAAAAGTGTGGGTGTAAAGACTGATTAAGCACACAAACATCACAATTTTACGCGCAGTCTAAAATAAATGTTAAAAAATGCAAACACATTATATCATGTATATATACGTTATGATTTTCTATATGCAGAATACATACTTGGTATATTATATAAATTTAGTATTCAGTGGCCTCAGGTGAACTTAACAGCTTGAACAATTTAAATTAATCAGGGAAAATATTTAAATTATGTAGTTGGTATTTACTAAAATCTGTACTGCTGCATATTTGTTGCTTAAAATGACATTTTTAGAACTCAGCTCTAGGTGTACACAGTGATACTACCAGCAAGAAATGCATTATATCTTTTACAAGTGTGGCAAGGGAAATGCATTCAGGTTCAATTCAGTTATAGTTTTTGGTGACTTTGCAGATCATTGAACATGTTCTGTGCATCTTCCTTATTTTTAGCAGTATATTTGTAGTACACTTGTAATATTGTATATGGTGATTATTACCAATCTTAAAAATGAATAGATCATAGCACAACCTAAAACAATGTATAGAATAAGGTGTAAACATTCCTGAGGATATATTTCTTATAATGCAGATGTCCTTTCCTTTACAGCTGCATTATTAAGGATATACTGTACAGTGCGCAATATTTGACATAAAATGGGAAACGTAAAATCCGTTGCCCTTATAAAAGATATTTGCTAGCGTAGCATAGCTCATTGAGCGAGAATCATATTATAGAATACAGTATGTTGCTGAATTTCCACACTGTGCCCAGTGGTGCATGCAGTTCAGCAGTGGTCAGCTGGTCAGTAAGCAGTGCTCATGCACACGCCAGTTGCCAGCCCTAAGGAGAATGATCTCTCCCTCCCTCGTTCTGCACCCAGACTTATGTGCTGCTTTATTTCACCTGGCCGTCACAGTGCTGTGGCCACAACAGGCCAGTCAGGGGGAAATGCAAGACTTCCTGTCGAGCTCAGAAAAACTATGCTAAGCTGTAAAACTGCTGCATTAAAACATCATTAAATTTTCAATTTTATAGAGAATTGGAGAAAAATAGTCCAGCACAGAGTTTCTCACCCCAGTCCACATGGACCCCCAGACAGTCCACAGTTTTGCTCCCTCCCAGCTCCCAATAGGCCTGTACCAGGTATTCGGTGTTCTTGATTGGCTAGAAACTGGAAGGAAAAATGTGGACTGGTGCGGGGACCGGATGGAGAAACACTGCTTTTCTTCTAGAAACAGTAAACATTTTATTTTGACCATGTATAAAACAAAACAGAGTGAAAACAGCAATGCCTTATACCAGGTCACTTCCATTGACTTCTATTCATTTTCTTAATCACTGCCCTTTTTCTTACTTGTTTTCATTGTTTGCGATTTCTACATGGTGATTATATTAATTGACCGTAAATAATGTTTCACAATTGATTGTCAACTATTATGGCAATCAGGTAACAACTGACACGTTTAACCACAAATATCTATCTGAGTGTTATTGAGACAACTGTAATGTGAACTTGGATGGAAAAAAGGTAGTCTGACTGAATCGCTTTTTTTGAAACACTATATAAGCGCGAAACTAAGAATAATAATCGTCATTATCGTTAACATGATGTGTACATAACAGTGACAATGAAAAGTGACTTTTAAGGAGCAGAGTTTGGTGTTTGTGTGTCTTTCCCAGGCACTGTAGGAGCTCCAGATGACTTGCTGTAGCTTTGCGAGATCACTTCACTGCACACCAGCTGTCAGCTGGGTCTGTATTGAGAAAAATATGTGGCAGCCAAGGATTAAGCACTTCAATCATTTTCAAGGCAACAAGAGTTCTTGAATCACTGTCAAGATAAATCCAGGGCTTTCATCATTGAGATGTTTGGCAGAGTGCACGCATCTGCATGCTAAGAAGCTTTCTTATCGAACACAAGCAATATCATGTTGTTTAGATGACCGGGTGTCAATGTGTAAGACGTTGTACACTTTTTAATGCGAATTATGCACATATGCAGTTGTTGATATGCTAATATATGACAACTAACTTTCAGGACAGCCAAACTAATGGGACCTACTAAATTTGGTTTAACTGGGTTTGTATTTCAGCATGAAAAAAATACCAGTAACATTTCATGCTGCACCACTGTCACATTCGTTTCAAGGAACTAATTTTACACTTTTTCTTTTGGTGGTCGAACAGAAAAGTTCTTTTGCGGCTTCCTTACTACTGACCCTATCTAAGTGCCTGGCTGTCTAGGGACCCGCGATCAGCCTAGCCCTTTCATAGTGTCGACTTTTTTACACTCTCTTGCTTCTGTTATTGTTACGAAAGGGCATGTAAAAGACCAGTTAGCACAGCCAGAATGCTGACAATTTGCTAAGGTCATGGAGAAAGAAGACTACTATTATTCTGATTCCCGGTCCTTTATTTATCTCCAAAGGGAAATTTTTGTAGGGGGGGGGTGCGGTGGTTAGCACTGTCGCCTCGCACCGCTGGGACCAGGGTCTGAGGCCCCACCGTGGCTCCATGCGTGTGGAGTTCGCATGTTCTCCCTGCGTTGGTGTGGACTTTCTTCTGTGTTCTCCAGTTTCCCAAGTCCAAAAAGCCACATCTGTCTACCCGCTTGCCCTGTGCTGGTTTGGTGCCCCATCCCGGGCTGCTCCCTGCCTCTGTGACCTCAGCACCCCCAGAACCCTGCAGTTCAGGACAAGTGGATGGACAAATGGATACGAAATGTTTCTGTTGCAGTAGTAGCACACATGGTATAATGGAGGAGGTAAAAATGACCTTTAAACTAAAGATATACCTTTGAGTGTGCAAATTAAATGTGAGTATGTGAAATGAGTGCATTGCAGGGTTAGAGGTATATTTTTTCATTTAAAAGCCAATTTTTTATCTAGTGTAGTAGTTGTGTTTCTGTACACAAACATATTTTTGTAAATCTGCGTTACGTCTTCCTTTATTCCTACCTTGTGTGTGGTTTTGGCACTTATGTGAATTGCTACTGCAGCACAGAAATTTCCCTTTGGGGATAAGGAAAGTACTCTGATCTGAATCTGAATCTGAATCTGAATCTGAATCTGCATAATGGTAGTCTTCTTTCTCCGTAACCTGTTCGACCTGTA
>JAODKF010000002.1:8690983-8701261 GCA_026779585.1 Mormyrus proboscirostris
TGGGTGACCTAGTAACTCTAAATCACACATGGTGTGTACATTTTTAGGGTATGTACATTTTCAGGGTGTGTACATTTTCAGGGTATGTACATTTTCAGGGTGTGTACATTTACAGGGTGTGTACATTTGCAAGGTGTGTACATTTACAGGGTGTGTACATTTTCAGGGTATGTACATTTACAGGGTGTGTATATTTTCAGGGTGTGTACATTTGCAAGGTGTGTACATTTACAGGGTGTGCGCTTTATGACGGCCTGGCACCTGTCCAGGGTCCCAGGGGCTGGTGCCGTATGTTGCCAGGGACAAGCAACTATAATGCACTGTGGATACTTTCATAATACATTATAATGGTTGGTATAAGCATTAAGGATGCTGTGTACTGCATTATAAAGGTATCTATAGTGCATTATAGATGAGAGCTTCATAAGGCATTCCTAATGCATAGTACATTTGGCAATAATGTGCCTTTTTATTAATATTTATAGTTATGTTTATAATACATTATGAATGCATTATTTGTTATGAATGTCTTTATAAATTACTAAAAATATGGCCTTAAGTAATGTGTTACCAAAATGAACACAAATATCGATGTTGCTCTTTAATTAGGAGACCAAACTTCAGTCCATTGAAGAATAGGAAATAAAATGTACTTGAAATAAATACTAAATGCTGTGAAATGCCACCATCGGAGAGTAAGACATTCTCTCCAGTTCTCCATGATCGCCTTCTTCCTTATTCCAGTCCTGATGAAAGGCACTGCAGGCCTGGGCAGTGTCTACAACTTCATCCCGTAATAGCCGCCTATGGTTTTTTGGCAGTAGTTTCAACAACAATGGTATTTCAGTGTTTTGAAAGCTTGCTGATAAAATTTGGGTGGGTGGGGATTTCCCACATGATGAAATTTGCCAAGCGGGGGGGTGTGTCCAACCAAGCAAATCCACACATTTAATATGTATTAAAGTGACACCCCAACAAAGCTGCCCTCAACCCAAAGCTGCATTAATGTAAATATGGCTTTGGAGATCCGCGTTTTGATTTGGCAGCACCCCCAGAATGTTACTTCACAGATTTGCTCTTGCAAGCATGTTAGGAGTTTGTCAGAATGACAAATCCCCTCAAAGAAGAATAAAATTTCATTTGCAAGCTTACATCAGTAAGGTGTTTGTGCATAATCTCTAAGTCGTTTTCCACACGTATGCTGAGAGCGGCGACTGACAATACGCAGAATATCCGACAATGTAAAATACATTCCTGTTATGTATGTTAAATTCCTTTAATTTATTTTATATATGATATAAGAACCACTGAAAATTTCAGAAAATAGATTACGAGTTTAAATAGTGATGACAAACTATAAATGTTTTATTAATTCAAAGACAAGCTGCTAGAATCTGTTTGACCGTTAATCTACCTCCAGTACTTGGGTACCTTCAGCACTTAAAACATATGCTATAGCTATACAGCTATACTAATAAACAATAAACCTTTGATTTTTACTATTATTTATATCAAATCTTCTCATTGATTTCCCCAAATCATAACAGTAAATAAATACTATTTAAATACATTTTCTGCAGCATTCATATTGCAGAACACATTAATACCACCAGTAACACTAAATGTTAAATATACATATTCCACAGAGCAGAGCAGCTGTGTTAGGTGTGCAGAGCATCTCATCTCACTGCGGCTGCACATATTCGCCTCGCGTCCCATTTTTTGGTGTCATGGGGAATCAACAGCATCAACATTCCTAACGGCCAAATCTATTCCTTTGGCAGGTCTCAAGCCAATAATATGGTTTTCTAAAGCGTCTCCACACAGCAAGCCAAACCCAACCTGCTAACTTGGCTTAAAATACTTCGTAAAAAATTGCTTTTATACCCACTTGTCTAACATAATTGAATGAGAAATTCCTTTTCGCTGGGAAACTGAATCGTGCGCAACAAAAGATCAAATATAAATCTCGACACATTGACGTACACAGCTCTAATGTGAAAGTTATTTACCGCAGATCTTACCAAATACCTCCCATGCAGAGATCAGATAATTATTTTGTACCTCAAAAGTCAGGACGCCAGACTTGCTCAAAATTTCCCGGCTCAGTGTGACAGCAGGAACATCAATAGCGTCTTCCTGCACAGAGAGTCCTATCACAAAGCTCCAACGGGTAAAACTGGTAGAGCCACTCTGGGTTATAAATCAGTTACTTACTGTGTCTCAGCCTGATACCAGATATCAAAGGGAAAATTCACCCCCTTGTTCTGCACTCGTTCTCTTTATTAGTCATTTAACTGGGACAGAGAATGACAGCGGTATTGGGGTTTGTGGGACATTGCCTTCTCCGCCTGATTTCTCACTGGTTTCATTTTGCCGCACACTGTGGCCCAGGGAGATCGTTTGAGTAGAAGTATGTAGGACAGCTGAAAGAGAGACAATGTCTAAGTTTAATGTTGGACTTTTCTCCATCTTTTGAACTTCACGGGTTCACATAATGTCACTGCCAGTCGCCATGGGAGCCAAGATGTCACCTGATTCGTGTGAGTGAAGTGAGGTACCAAATCCAGTGTCCTACAATATCCTTTTCAAGTAAAAACTCAATATCATATTTCAATATCATAAACTTTCAATATCTCATGTATCTTTCATTGTTAAATCAATTTTGGCATTTACGTTCTTTTAAAAGTATAATTAACCAGCTATTTATACCAACTATGATGTTTCAAGGAACTAATGTCAACAAAAACAGAATTTGCATGGTTTTAGACCGATAGTGATTATTCCTTTTCAAGGATTTCAAGCATAATTTTTCTGTTGAAAAACATCTTAGCTATTTTGAACCTCTTGTGTGGGTAGTATCAAAAGCATGGCTGAATGCTGACAGCAGATGGCACAGATCACGTAGGAGGGGAGGGCGCATGCATGAAATACTGACGGCAAGCTGAAGATGAAAAATGGACGATTAAACACGCTTTGTATGGATCCAGCATTTCTGAGCGCTCCCACGGTCGAAAACACAAATCGTAGATATACCTGGACCTCAAGCATATACATTTCATTCTCCATGTCCATGTTTCTCACATCAAGATTGACTTTAATCTATTTTCTAATCCATTCAAGGGAACAGAAACCTGCTTTTTATAGTACATTTGCTGTAAATCGCATCAGTATCTCAATGAAAGACACATGAACTAATTTTACAGTCAAAAATTGAATAGATTTGTAATTAACGGGTCTCAGAAACAAAGTGAGTTGATTCTGCTATACACAAGCCGCTCATTATTATCAGCCGGTGCTGGGAATTAACAAAATTTGCTTAATATCCAACCTTGAGAATTTTAGAACAATCGCTATTCTGCTTGCGTTAAGTATGTGTAATTCATATTGTTGGCAATTTAAAATTGGATATTCTAAATAACAGGTACCAAAAAGTAATCTTTGCTTTCTTCTTCGACTCCCTATGAACAGATGGAGCGGTGTCTCCCAATATCTATTACCCAGTGACATCATCTTTAAAAATCCCACTGCTTATGATGTAAGCTAAATTTTTATCAAATTGAAGTCTAAGGACTGTCTGGAAGTCTAAGGAAGTCTGTTGCAGAGAGGTGCTGTTGACATGGGGATTTGCAGCCGGCTTTGTGTCTCCTTGTGTCTGCCGTTCCTCTTCATGACATTTTCCTGTTTCAGTAAATCCCCGACTTCCTTGTTTTATTATTGTCACTGACAGGTGGTCTGTGCAATCAGGTTATCATCGTATGTATAATCAGGAAGTGAAGCCTCCTTAAAATAAATGCACCACCATTATGTCTGGCAGAAGTGCTGCCTTATAATTGCAATATCATATTATATAAATAAATGATCTAATTAATAATTAATATATACATATATATACACACACACACACTCATATATATATATGTGTGTGTGTGTGTGTGTGTGTGTGTGTCTGTTTCTGTGTCTGTGTCCCAGGGCCCTTGGGTTTTCTTGTACAGAAACTGCAATATCATATTACAGTTTTTCACTGCAATGTCTGAAGATCCCTCCTTGCGATGCTAACATTTACAAATATCAAACACATAGTGGCTTCTGTCACGCAGCATCAGGATATTTTGACATGGTGCTGCTGAGGTGGAGCCTAAAGCGCCTGGTGTATCACAGCTGGCCTCTGCTCAGATGTTCGGTGTTGGTCTCCCCAGAGGCCTGCAGGTTCCTGGATTTCAGTGATGGGAATTGCAACAGCCGTGTAATGGGCCATTAGCTTTCCTGCACTGAACCATGTGATCATGAATAATCATGAAACCATCGTGGAGAAGAACACCGATTGGCTGTAGTCTGGCACAGAATTGCCTTAACAATACGACATAGGTGCACTTTTCCCTGGATGCCTGCTGCTGATCAGTGCTCCCTGGTGACCCAACGAAGCCCTAACTGCAACTTTGCTGTTCACAGACTCTTTAATTCAGCTCCTCTGTACAGGCTGAGGCCACGGGACGTCTGCAGTGCCATTCACTGCACGGACGAAAATGCCAGGGAATACACGATCATATCAGCCACATCACTAAGAAGTAGCTCTTTGGCTGTTCGTGCCACACTGCGTCAATCTCTGCAATACGGTCCAAAAGTCATTCTCAAAAACTGGTGTTACGAAACTGATTTAACGCAGGACCTACTTTTCATGTCCAAGCGAATATATTGACCAGTGCAGTGAAGATGTATCATTCCATCCACTTTCAATGTCTCTTCCCAAAAGTACAAGTACATATCAACGTCGTGTGGAGGATCAGCCTCTTTCTGATCCATCCATCCATCCATCCATTTTCTGTAACGACTTATCATATCGAGGGTCGCGTGGCGGGGATACAGAGCCTTATCTTTCGGATATTTCTAGATATTTATTATTTTCAGAAGACATTTCAAAGCACATATTCCCTTCCAGGTCATGCTCGACAGAATTATTATTTTTTAGCAGAGATATTGCTCATAAAATGTTGTATATAAATAAAGACGGTATTCTGATCACATGCCTCCACATGTGTGGAGTCTTAGTCCAGGTTCCCCCCGCAGACCAAAGACACGCAGTTCCCTGATTGGACAGAAAGTATGACGGTGTGTATGAACAGGGGGAATTCAGACAGGCACCCGCCATTCTAAATTATGCTTTAAATACGTTTTATACTTTAATTATTTGTCATTTTATGTATTATTAGTTGTGTTTGTATGTCTAAATGTTGTTTTGCTCTATGTTATTTATGGCTTCTACTGTAATTGCGAGACAAATACCTCTTTGGGGCAATAAAGATTTCATTCATTCATTCATTCATTCATGTGGACGGATTGTAAAGGCATAGATTTGGGTATGAATGGTAAGGTCTACCGGTACTGTGGGAGTATTGTGTGTGTTTATGGGAGCTGGGTGTTCTAAGCTGGTGTGGACAAGTATCATAACCAAACCTACTCCCTTGATGGATTGGCATCCTATTAATGATCACAGAGAGGATCCAAGCGCAGAAGGGTTGGATGTTTAATTCAGAAGCTCCAGTCGGAGTCGGGCAAGGTCAGAATTGGTAAAAGGCAGAGAAGGCGAAACAATCCGAAGACGTGATTCAAAGGGGAGAACGCAGGTATGGGCTAATCAGTGAGGCAGCCAAAACCGGGAAAACACACAGGCAAGGATCAAAAGTCCAGGAGACCAGATCATACACAGAACGGCCCTAATAGACTTAGCACCCACTCAGTAAGCCGCACTCAATAATTGACAAGGAACTAGCTCAACACCGGCTAGTTCTAATTAACTAATTATTGGAGTTGCGATGCAGCTGTTCAACACCCTGGTGTTGATGACCGTTGGGGGCGTGGCGGTTCAGGTGAAGGTGGGCGTCGCCGGAGTTGATCAGATGCTCAGGGTGCATTTCTTGTGCCCTGTGCTGCCTGGGAAAAGGTCTGTAATAAAATACCAGTTGGACACTGGCTGGAGAGAATTGAATTACATTGATTGGAAAACTGGATCTAATGCCACAGATGTTCAAATCTAAAGATCATGGTCTACTGTCACTTTCATGGTATTTTCTTTTCTCTTTTTTAAAGAGAAATCAATATACGTTGAGAGAATGTCGGCCTGACATTCTTCAGTTTTTTTCTGACAATAAGCAAAGCTGTTGGTGAAACTTATTGAAGTCATAAAGGGCAGATAATATCGGCATCGCCTAGCTTAGTCAAACTTATACCGACCTAGAAGGGATCCACCTTCAACTGCAGACTCAAATATCTCCACAATATAGTTGCTGTTTTGCAGTTCAGTATATGTTATCCACCAATTCTGGAGAAAATGAATTGTTTAAAGTTCCCCCATTCAGGCAGCATAGGACAGATGACAGCTGAATACATAAAACTGCAGCTTAGGTACATTTACCAGATTTTGCTGTCAAACTGCTCCAGGTAAGTTCAACTTCAACGACAGAAAGTTTAATTCAGATTCCAAAATTATACGAGTAACTTTCTTGCTATGGTGGCGGCCGGTAATGCCACTGCACCATAGCAATAATGCAGGAGGGGAAATGGCCCAGCGTTCTTAATGCATGATGATAACAGCAGCTGCTGGAAGCCATGCTTACGGTGGGCTGGCAGGGATTAGGGGGAAGACGGGAAACTGGGCACCTGTATTCGGCATCTTCTCAAAGCTCTGCCCTCTGCTCACTCCGTGCTTTTCACAGACCAAAGTTCATTCATTCCAAAGCAGTCTCATATTTATGGAAACATACATTTACTACTAAAACCAGCCCTTATGCTGCGGTATCTACCATAGGATATGTTAATAATTCAAGAAGCAGAACTGTTTCAGAAGATCTAAAGAGATCCAAAGAAACTCCTCTTGAGAATAGTTCTGCGTTTCCCAATTCCAGTCCATTGCGGCCAGAATCCAACACAGTCTGCTCAAGCACACCTTACTTAGCTAATTACCAGGTTTAACTGGTGTGTCTGAGCAGGGAAATCTGCAAACTGTGGTGCCGCCTGGTCTTCCAGAACCGGAATTGGGGAACCTGGTTTAGGTTCTACCAAGGAGACAGGGTGATCGTAGTTATATGGAAAAATAATTACTCACTTTAGTCAAGTATTAGCATCATATAGGCAATATTTATAAAATAAATAAAAAAATAATGACAGACTTCTTTTGAAGAGAGACTTTGCTATATAAATTCTTTCAATTGTTTTAGAAAAAAAACAAGCATACCTAATATATGCACATAAATTCTAAATTCTTTTATAAATTCTTTTTTTTTTTTTTTATTCACCTGCTTAGCAGACGACAGTCGTCCCATAGGTTCACCAGACCTCCCACAAAAGCTCTCTTCGTGTTGATGTGTTGGACACCTTCCCTGCACGAGCCTTGCAAAAAAAAAAAAAAATCAAAAAGACAAATTGCCTATTTTGAGCGTACTAATATTGATGAGTCAGGTTAAAATTAAAATGAGAAATATTACCGCTGAGCCGTTTAATCACCACACGCATAAATGATCAATCTATTTCCCTTCGCTTCTCTGTTATACCTTTCGCGGCGTAGTTAAGAACCTAAGCCTCCAGAACATTTGCTCCAGTATTGCTATTTGAAGCTCCTCTGACTTTGAGACATGCTCCCCATTCATTCTTATTGATTGGAATGAAATTTTGCATTTTGAATCAGAACAGGTGCAATCTCTTCCGTGCGGTGTGCTGATATTATACCAAGCATCAGGATGATGAATCTGATCACCATAGCAATATTGAATTTCGTCCTCTCTGCGGGATCAATAAGCACCTTCCTCACTGGGTAAAATCTGAGATTTCATTAATCTATTTAAGATGCCTGGGTTACCCTTCATGAATTATTATGGGGTGTAGAGGGCAAGTACATTCCTTAGCCCTTACAGAAACCTTTTTAAGATCCCATTTTCCAGTTTAATAGTTGTATGTTCCGAAAATGTAACCAGATCTGCAACTGTGCACACGCTTGACCCAGAAAAAGTTAAATATACTGATTGTTCAATAGTGACAAGTGGTAGCATGCAGTATATGTTAAATATGCAAGTTTCTCCTCATTTGAACTGGCTTATTTGTTACCAGGCCTGTAATTCAAGGTTGGACTAATTTCCCCGTCCAAATCATTATTCGGAGCTGAGAAATTTCTGCAGTAATTATATGCTTCTGTCAAAAACATACTTACTATACATAGATTTCGTAGAATAATTTGTTTAATATCAAAGGAAACTCCTCCTCCCAAGGCATAATTACTGTGTGCTGTACTTCAACAAGCAATTCAACCAATCTGGAGACCCAACTGACTGATAAAGGCTTGGAGTTACTATGGTGCCGTAGAAAGGAAGTTGAAAATGAAAAGTAGACTTAGTCAGTTTCTTAGTTTTGTGGTTTACAGATAAATTGCAGAAGGGAAAAAAAAAGGACTTTGATTCCTGGAATGTTCTCTTTATATCTTATAATAGTGTTTTCTATCCAAAATCTGCACTCTGACGTCCGAATGATGAAATCCCAGCATGGTGGACGAATGCCTCCCTTTCTCAAATATCATAAATATTGCCGGCACTCTATGTTGCCAATCCCACCCACACTCAGTTTGGAAAAAGAGGACGGAACGTGAAGTCAAGCACTCATAAAATGAATCTCTGATGACCGTCTTGACACAGGAGACAGATGTTTTAATCTGGCTGAATTGCGAGAGTGACACCGCCCCCCGGCTAACATGGCCTGACCTTGCAAAGAGCCCATTTTCATTTACAGACGAATAGGAGGTAGAATGTATGTTTTTCATTTAATAGCTATTATGTTCCTATGATTGATACACGAGTGGCCGTTACCATGCCCATCTCTGTATCTGTTGCTTTATATACACAGGAAAGATGTCGAGTCTCTCCCCCACAAAAAGCCAGTAGATAAAAAAAACAAAAACTTTCAAGTCCTGTCACAGGCTAGAGAAGAGAATGTCAGCGCAGTCATCCTGCCTCCCGTCTGGCACCGGGACGGCGTTACCCGCACTTATGTGACCATATGTCTTTCAGTTTCCAGATGACCAAGTTTCCCTTTTGGGATTGACACCTACCATTAATTCTCATTTTATGCTTCCCTCCAAGAAGTATGAGGATCCTTAGTGAGGTGTATCTGCCACAGCTATCGACAGAATGAGCCCTCATGGGCTCCCTGATGTCTTCACAGTGCCGTCGAGGCGATCCTTCTGCGGCGTCCCGCATCCAGCCAAAAATACTATTTCTGTGCTTTAGGGATCATCTGCAAACGCCAGCGCACTGCTGCCACGGGTAGGGGATTAATCGGGGAGTTGATTTCATTTCGCTTTTCTAGAAAAAAGGAGATGACGGGGGCCTTGTATTGCTGCATAGAGATAGCGGATGCATCTTATGAAAACCCATCTACACTCTTAATCAAATGGCAGAAATCTGCGGAAGATCTAAAGTAAGTGAGACCCCTGTTCAAAGGAACGGATCTTGTAAGTCAGGATGTTACTGGGCCGGATAATTAAATTCAATTAATGAAATTCATTTTAATTCATTTACATTTTAGTGTCTTGATATTGAAAGGAAGGCAAAGGCATCTCTGTGATATGTAGGACTTGAGCTGTCCTTGTCTCTCGGAACAAGCATGCATGCATGCGTGCGACGCAGTACAAACTGCGGGTGTTTGCCTACTCGAATGTTTTTCACAGTTCCAGCCATCTAACTTTTTATTTCCTTCTATGCAGATGAACGGTCTGTGATAAAAATTAAATAAATAACGGTGAAATAAGAAAACAGAGCCCAGACCCGACCTCGTGTAACCATCTCCAAAACAAAACATGTCATCTACTGATAGGTGTTTTCTGCTGATAAGAAAATCAATTTGTTTTTTAATCAATAGAATAATCTTCCATATGAAGATGTCTGTTCAATTTAATATTCCACACTTACATTTTTCAGGAACAAATATATCTCAGTATCTCAGTAATGGAATTATTCTGAGGGCATTGCAGCAGAGAGAGATTTTACATGCATGTACACCTAGGGAACTCTGGGGAACTTGATATGGGTGCATGTCAAAAGGGATTATTCTTTTCCATGCAATACTCTGCCAGCACTGTTTGTTGTAGATTTTGGCTGGGACTTATGCATCTAATAAGGGTTCATATCAATACAAACACACCTGGGGTGACATTAAATATGTATTACCAAATTAAAAACAGCCTCCCATCTTTAGCATGCATGGTTACCACCCCCCTATCCCCCCTCCACCCGGCCC
>JAODKF010000002.1:8783995-8795859 GCA_026779585.1 Mormyrus proboscirostris
CTGCTGTTCTGGTGACAGCTTTGTGGGTAACACAGTGACCTTTCACCTATAGCTTTGAGTGTGTTTGCGCGTGTGTGTGTGTGTGTGTGTGTGTGTGTGTGTGTGTGTGTGTGTGAGATGGATCATCTATGTGATGAGTGACATGCAACACATGTGTTTTCTGGAGAAATGTTCACGTTCATCAGTAGTACGTGGCTCATTATTTTTGTTCGTTTTGTTTGGTTGTTCAGTGGACTTTTTGTTTTGTTTTGTTTTGTTGTCAAATTGGTATCTCCCCCTTTTTTTTGGGACACAGATCTTCTGCGGCCGCTGCTCTCCCAAAGAGGCTCCCCTCCCTCAGTTCGGCCAGATGCAGCCCGTCCGAGTCTGTAATCACTGCTTCTACTTCCATGTTGTTGGTGAAACAACGCAGCTTTGACAGCGACTAATGGAAAATGTCTTGAAAGAAAAAGACCCTTCTAATATTTGGACGTCTACGCAGCTGGATGCACGTAGCAGGACAATGAGAGCAGTGTGTGTGTGTGTGGCTTTCATGGGCTGCTCTTTCGCTTATGCCTCTGTTGTTCCCGGGTTATTTTCTTATTTTTATTTATTTATGCGTTGTAATATAGAACACATTTCACTCATGTGGTTAGTGGGGAATTATGAATTTATATACATTTTGAAGAAATTACAAGCTATAAATACTTCAGTATTTGACTACATCAAATTATTAATTGCACTTTAAGTCATGTGGTATGTAGAAAGCATAATTTTACCATCCGGACAATGATGGGGGGGTAGAAGGGGGGAATATAAGCAATCTCTTGGTACAGAATTTGTGTTGAAATGTGCATTCTACTAAGGTTCTGTAATCACATTTTTTCATTGTAATTTTGCTGTGAAAATGTTATGATTAGTTGTTGGCTCTGATAGAGGAACTTTGCAATAAATAAATAAAATAAAAATAAATGTTCGAATTAGGCCTACACTGTCATGTGCTTAATTGGTTCACTCAGATGGAAATATGTGAATAAACGTTCCTTCTGCAAATACACCTCTGTTGATTTCATTTTGTTACAGACAATTGTATGTGTGCTGTCGTTTAGACTACCAGTAAAACTTTAATTTATTTACTGATCTGATATCACTGTTAGTTTACAGATTCAGTCAACACTACTGGAATCAAAATTTTACACAAAATAGGCTACGTTGATGGCAAACGCTTGTTATGCTACTTGCACTTCATTCATAAAATGATTATTCATTTCCTTCTGATAATTTTTATGAGACAAAGAAAAGAACATTTTTAAATCTGGGTAAGGTATTTATAGGGGCACAGATAGCAGACCCACTGTACAGTATTCTGCTAGCTACGCAGGCGAAGTGCTATTAACGCAAATCCCCATTTTTGTTCCTGTTAAATTCGAAATGGGACAATTTCCCGCTCGTAGCCGAAATAGTAGGAAGCTGTATGTAATGTATTCTATACCCACAAAGCTAGACAGCGGGGTGTTTAACGTGGACTTTTTCACTTTCGTCTATTGTTAATTTTCTGAAATGCATCTATATGTATAAATAACACGATCGTAAGGCTTTTTGAATACTCAAGTAGTTACATTTACAGCGCGATCGCCTAAAGAACAAGTACAAACACCCGCCCTATGTTACATTTCAGCACGAAGATCATAAGTGTAAACGTGTATTGACAAAATTAAAATAATTCTACAAATAAACAAAATACTGCCCATTGTAACAAAACAACATGGCGGGAATCGCTAGTTTTTTCTGTTAAGTTTTGGCATAGGCGTGTACGCAAGAAAAGTACAGAGAAAGTGGGCGGTGTAGACTGCAGAGGTCCCGCAAGCCCAGGCGCAGACAGAGCTGCTGCTGTAGCTGAAGTCTGCCCCAGGTATCGCTGCGCTCCGGCCTCGCTTTGTTTTTATTAATGCAATGGAGATCAACAAAGGCAACATCCACGTCCTTCTGCAAGCCGCGGAGTATCTGGAAAGGAGAGAGCGAGGTACAGTGAGATCGCCGCCGCTTTATAAATATCTGCAGCTGTAACCCGCGACAAAAATATCAGTTCCGCGTAAACAAATATCGGTACAATGTAACCAGCTGGCCACGGGTCGCCTTCTCTTGTTTATTAAACGGTGAATATACAACGGGATTAGCCGTTTTTGTTAAATACCTGCATGGATTTGTGCAATCTGGAGGCGGATGTTTAATTTTAGCTGCTTGTTGGGGAGCATCAGCATGTTTGACTTAGTGACCGATATTGGAGATACGGACGCGGATGGCGCCAATCCGTCACTGATTTGAAAATTGTCCTGAGCTCGGATGCCGGAGGAATGAATGGGAAGCTTCAACAACAACGCGGATTTTCCCGTCTAAACCTTTTCGGATAGTGTTACGGCGGGGGGTCGAAAGTCCACAAGCTGTCTAGTTAGCCAGGTCTAGTTAATCAGCTCTTTTTTAATCTTAATCTAAAATGAGGGGCTGGCGCCAAAAATCCGCTGGAGCTGTCATTGTTAGGCTGAATTCACTGTGACTGCTCAGCTGTATGAAAGGATTTCAGGATTAAAGTGAAGTCGAAATGCTCATTTAGTATCATTTTTGTACTATCTGTACATAAGTGCGGTATTATGAGCTATTTCTTAACGCGTATGAGAGGCTATTTAAATGATTATTTCGCTTGTTTACTGTACGTAGACTATCCCATCCCTCTATAATTTTTTTGACCTGTATGTTAGTTGCTTCTCTGTCTTTGGTTTTATTGTAATGTGAAGCACTTTGAGCTGCATTCCTTGCATAAAAAGTGAAAGTAAATAAATAATAATTATTATTACAAAATATTTATTTTAAGTCTAAAATTGATGAAGTAGATAACCAGTTCTATACAGTCAAATTAGTAGGCATACATACATTTTCTGCGTTTCATGCAGCTGATAATTGCTTGCGAGCAGCCGTTAGTGCAGCCTGTGCGCACGGGCTGCAGTCCGTGTTATTGATGTGCAGCTCTGCAGTTTTGGAGTCGAGGTTCTTAAAATCGATGTTTGCTACAGGTCATACACGTTTACTGCAGTGTTTTTCATCTCGCCCCGCAGAAGCAGAACATGGTTACGCGTCGTCGTCCCCCTTTGACATTAAAGGAGTTTCTTGTAAGAGAAACAAGCACAAAAACAAGACCTCTGATAGTACCAGGTACGCTGTCTCTTACCTGATCATGATTAGGTCTAATATTAAGTGCTTCTGTTATACAGATAGTTCTGGTCCATAAAACAACTACCATCCCCCTTTCTTAAACGTGGTTTAGATCGCTGAGTCCTGACATCTCTGTAGCTATTAAAAAATACCTCCCACTTAAATCTTTAAATTCATTTATTTAGTTAGGTTTATATATTTTGTCTTCACAGGTCTGTGCATAATGAACTGGAGAAACACAGGTAATCATGATATCTCTTATTTTGGAAATTGGATGTTGTCTGAATGACAGGAAGTTCTTCTCAAAGGTTTAGTAGTCAAGGTTTTCCATTGACATGAATAGCAGTCGTGGTAATGGTCTCTAGGAAGTGCAGTTTCAGACATGCTTCAATCTAGACGGGCATGCAGAGTGTACTTTATCAGTGCCACTTATGACATGTATATCTGCAAGGTTGCCGGTGGGTCAGAACCAGCGGTTGCTATGGGTCGTTTGAAACTGAGACTGCTGCGTGGGTATGCTCTGCAGGCGTGCGCAGCTACGGCAGTGCCTGGAGCAGCTGAAGCAGCAGGTTCCCCTCTCCTCGGACTCGGCCAGGCACACCACGCTGAACCTGCTCAGACGGGCCCGGCTGCACATTAAGGTACGTGCGCGCAGACGTCCAGACCCCCCTCACGTATTTAGCCCGGTTTGGGTCATGTTCCAACAGGACTTAAATATCTGGCATTGATGTTGTCGTTCACCTCCCCGTTTTAGAAGCTACAGGAGCAGGATGAGCGCGCTCGAGTGAGGAAGGAGCAGTTACGTCGGGAGCAGAGGGGGCTGCGCGTGCGCCTGGAGCAGCTGCTGGGGGGGGGCACGGAGAGAGTGCGCAACGACAGCATGGGCTCGGCCATGTCCTCCGAAAGGTCCGACTCCGACCGAGGTGAGTCACGCCAGATCCTGCTCACTACTGACCTGATGCAGTGCACCTAGCCTTGAATTTCAGGAGGCCGCCATAAAGCATCTGAACTTTTTTGTTCGGGGGGGGGGGCACATTTAGTCAGTTACGAAAGAGGGTGATGAGCAATGAGGGAAGTGTTTTTGCGAAAAGCAAAATAATAACAATTGGCCGGTCCCTCTAAATTAAAAATCCAACTTTCACAAAGCAGGACATAATGTTGACGCGCAAAAACGTGTTTGATAGTGCCAGCGGTATGTTATTAATTCATTAATTCAATGCAAAGAAAGAGCCTCGCATTATGAAGTCATGATCGGTTTGTGTCATGTGATCTGCTCATGGCGGGTACTGATGGTGCCTGCGTCTTGTTGCAGAGGACCTGGAGGTGGACGTGGAGAGTGTGGTGTTTGTGTGTCTGGAATCTGAAGGCTTGGGAGCCACCCAGACCGAAGGGGACCACAGTTACTCCAGCCCTGGCAGTGCCTGGCTATGACAGCAGCCTGCGTGTCTCCGCAGTGCTTAGCCTGAAAACATTCCAAAAAAAAAAGAGAAAAAGAGAAATGAAAAGCAAAGAAAAAAAAAAAAATCCAGGGAACATCACAACAGGGATGAAGAGAACATGAGGTCCAGGGGAACTTTTTACGGTTCACCACGAACTCTCAAGATTCACAGGAAACTGCAACATCTGGGATCTTTTTTGTTTTTCTTCATCTTCAGTTCTGTCCATGTTTTATTATCGAACTTAATAACTGGGCCAGTGCATTGAAGCAAGACACACGGACCAGATAGGATCACTTTCTGAATTTTTCCAGTGTTTCGTGAGATCTGACGCTCGTTTTTCAATTCTCTAACATGCACTTGAGCGAGATCAGGCTCTTAGCACTGTGAACTCTTTTCTGCAGATATGTTGCCCACATTTTATTTTACATAAGCTTCAGTGAGTGGCAGTATACATGCATATTTTTTCCTGCCTTCAGTATATTTTTTAAATGGTAGGATGTATTTTTGCACTAATACGAATTCCCGTTGACCTCTTTTTAAATTTTTTATATTTGTAAAAGCATTTATAGTTGTTAGTTACTGAGCTTGATGGTAACCACGCTGGTGTACAAAGGCTGTGGACTTACCGTTAAAGTGCACCTCAAGAAGATTCTGTATTATTCAATGTTCCTGAGCCAAGGCATAGATTTGGGTATGGATGGTGGGGACGTGTCCCTAACAATATCGCGGGAGTATCTTGTGTGTTTAGCAGGGTGGGGGATTTTGGGCTGATTTGCTCCCTACCGATCCTGAGATCGAACCTACGCACTTGTCCTGAGCACTTAAATACTAAGGAACATGACTTGGACAATACCAGTCCTAAAAGCAGCTTGACAAAGTAGCCCGTTCTGCTTTTTTGCGATGAGACTCGCGTTTCTGAAAACGTCTCGCGTCTCTGTGACTAGCCTGAAGAAACCTACCTAGGAGGAATCATGGTGCAGCTGGAGGCGTGACACGGCCTGCGAAATTAAGAGGGCGATAACGGTAGCAGAGAAAGCAGGAATTGAAGTTGATGGACATCAAGAGCACAGTGAAAGTTAGCACTTAGAAGCACCGTCCAGTGTGTAGCAATGACCTCATCTTATATTAGTCCGTATTGCATGGGCAAGGTTCCGAAAGAAGGATTCAAAACATCAGATCAGTTTGGTCATATCCGTGAAGTATACTAATGTCGAAGTTTCTTAGATCACTGAGCTGTACTCAATAATAGCTCATTTGGATTGGATCAGTTTACTGAGCAGCAGGTTCATTTAGCGATTAAAATGCGAAATGTTTTTTTTTTCTTGGAGGGGGGGTGTGGTGGTTTCTGTGAATAACTCACTGTATCTCCATGTTATTATCAGTTTCTATTTTCACTCTCAGCTCCGAACACTGGAGCGGATTCCGCGAGTCGACAGACACCCTGAAAAACCTCAATTCTGACGAGTCACACAGTGGGTGTATAAATCCCTGAAGTCTGGTATGTTAAACTTCACAGAATGCCTAATGCTGGGGCGGGGGGGGTACTCTGTACCTTTGCAGAAATAATGCTATATACCACTTCCGCAAGAATCCGTTATCTTGAGGTCTGGCAGAGCCACAATTACTCACCCTTCTTTTAAGCTTAATTTCTGCAGCAGCTGTTGCTTGCAATTCTGCCTGCATTGACTCGTCATCTGGAGAATAGCCTGGTTTAATATCTCTCTGTACTTAAACTTAAAAGTTTTTTTTTACTGCACAGTCCTTTCACACAGCACTTCTGTCGACAAACTTGCATAAGAATACTTTTAGCTTTGCTGTTACTAAATGAACATACTTCCTCTCTTTTGTTTGGTTCCATTTCAAAAGATTGATCCAGTTATGTGTTACAAAGGGGAAATTTTACATTTTCAATGCAGGGAAGAAGTCGAGTTTTGCACATTATGAACCAACCAGCAAAATCCAATTTTCATGATCTTTAAACAAATAACAAATGGGTAAATGGCAGTGAATGTTTACCTTTTTGGGCACGTTTAAGATCATGAAGAATGGGTACTTGAATGCAATGCAATGTTAGAACTTTTTTCCTAATGTTAAAGTGAAAGTAAGCACTTTGGAAATGAAAACATACTCCTTAGTGAAATAGTTATTTATGTAATTTCCTAATCTTACTTAAGTTCATTCAGAGGCAGTACTAGGGCAGAACTGAACCCTTAGCTTTACAATTCTCATATTCCATTTCTCAGTCTTTATACCTTAAATCCATTGAATTTGTGGAATCATATGGCACAACAGTAAACTGAATTCCATTCCTGTTGTGTTTACAGTCAGAATGGGTTTGGGCAGTAGCAAAGTCTACTGCAGTTGAGTATTGCTTTCCAGGTGTTTTTCCTGGTCATATACTCATATACTTGGTGTGACATACAGAACAATCTCTCCCATATATCACCTCTCTATTAATGTTGGCTGGTAAATGACAGAGGGACATCTGGAAGTTTTCATTTATTCAGTATTATTCTGATGTTTCTTAATCGGGGGGGATTTCTGAAGATCTCGCAGATTGCTATTGCTAAAGAAACAGATTATATTAAGCTTTCACTGAATATGAGTTGTAACGATGCTTTGCCTTTCATCAGTGTCCAAATTCCTAATTCCAAGTCCATCCAGAATGCTACCACAAAAACATTTTTTATTTTATATTTCATTATTATTTGTACTCTACATTGTCCCCAGTAATCGGATGTAGCATTGTTTTCTACTAGTATGCATTTGTATAATAAATATTATTCAGTTCTTTTTGTTTTATTGCCGGTATATCATGTATATTAATTTCAACTCGTCAGTTTGTGATCTTCCTGCAGTCCCAACCATTGAGCTCAAGAAAGCCGGCAGACAAAGCCGCTAGTGTATGAGATTGTGGCGCAAGACATTTAACCTCCATAAAAACGGGAAGTGAAAACACCAGACCTGATCAATCGTTTATTGATGTTTTTCGCTTTAAGGTTACTGCACACTTTATTTTTGGTACTTTGAAAGCTTTACTCCTTACAAACTGCTATTTAATGAGATGAAAATTTCATGGAATCCTCTGTCACATTAGAACCATCTCTGAAGAAATTTACACACCTATTCGTTGTTGAGCTAAATGTTTTATCACAATAACCTTTATATGCTGATATCGCTTCCCATTGCTTGGTTCAGTACATGTGAAATATATCCCACAGGCCATGACTGCGAATAACATGAACCAAGCTTAATTTAACTTCAATTTGAAGCAATGAAGGAATTCTGTGGTAAGTAAAGGTTGTGAAATACTCGCATACATCAAGCCTAGTTCACCGATTAGATCTGTGCAGAGGTTTACTTCAAGTAATACTCAGGAACTCAAGCGAAGGAATAATACTTGGAGACAAAAAAAATGTTTTGGTAAAACCGGGCAAATAAACAAATCACAATTCTTGTCCTAACAGTTTAAGAAGGGAAGACATATTCTAAGCAGGAGTTCTACGTCTCTATCCTGTATGAGAACAAGGGGGTTTAAAGCACACGAGGAATGGATGGAGACAGGACGGTGCTGGGAGGACCCTGATGTCACGGTCGCCCTTAGGAAGCAGCGCCAGCGTTCCGCCATGCATGTCACACGTACTGCTTCTTCTGCGCCTTTGACGCCAGGTCTTTGGCTTTCTCCGTGGCAGCTAATGCCGTCTCTCTGGCCTTTTCTTTAGCCTCTTTTGCCGTCTCCGCCAGGGTCCGAGTGGGTGTCTCACCTGCAAACATCAAGGGCTTTTCAATCTCTGCTCCGGATCCTATCGCTCTGAGTGCAACGTTTTGCAATTCTGAAAAGCTCAAATGCCTGGGAAGCTACTGATAATACAGTATGGATTTAAGAAAAGAAAAGAAAAAAAAAAACTGGGGCAATACTAAGGAGCTGTACTTATAACCAAACTCTTTCTTTACCTTGCATTTTTGCCAAGACATATTCAAATCCTTTCACGGTCTTTGTAACACCGCTTTTAAACCTTGCAAGGCCAAACTCCTATAAAAAACAAAGAACAAGAAAAGGAAAATAGTGAAAAAAACATACCATGACTTTACCAAATACAGCTCCCACTGGTCCTGCTTTTTAATTCAGCACATAATTACAAAAAAGAGCAGGTTTTCCCAAGTACTCTTCCCATTATTGTTACACATTGTTTACTAATTGAAAGCTTAATAATAATAATAATAAAAATGAATCCCCAATAGACCAGTGCCTTCACTAAATTAAAAAAAAATATGCACATAAAAAAATGAAACAAGTGTTTTACCAGATAGGGGCATCAGGCAGAAATTGCTTAGTAGAATTGCTTGGTAGAAACTCCTACAGGAAGTTACTTCAAGGCTGACTGAACTATCTGCACGTGACGGTCATCTTCCGCACAGGTTAATTATGAGAAGTACAGCCCCAGTGGCAAGTGCTGAAATAAACAGGGGCTCCTCTTTAAAGAAACATGAACTTTCCGTTGTCTGACCTGGATAGCTCTGGAGAGACCGTACAAGCTGGACGAGATCCAGGCCTCCCGCTTTATCTCTGTCCAGCTGCTGTTCTCCACGTTCACTCTGTACACACATCTCTCCTCTACAGACTGCGAAGATAAAGGAGAGCGTCATGCAGAGTCCGAAAACATACATGTCCTCCTTCCGTAGTGGACGCCACAGCGATGTCGCATTTCTTCATGGCGCCGCACAGAACGATTAGACGTTTTTTCTTTGCTATTGCATTATGCATCTTGCCATGGGTGCGATATAATTATGCCATATAAAAAGTTTATAGTTAATTTAAGCAAGCATCAACACTTAACGTTTTTTTTTTGGTACATTTAATTGTTCTTCTATGTGATTATACTTTTTGGTAAAACCCCATTGAAACACAAATACGCAATGGAGACAAGAAGATATAGAGTCACCTACACAGTAACCTACATTTGTAATTTTCCTCGTGACTAATAGTGCTAACTCACCATTACGCGAGCATGGCTGATGTTCCAAGTGACAGTGGTCATAGTTTGGGACCTGGGCTCCACGATGGAGTCCTCAATGATGTAGGCGGAGCAGGACATGTGAGCAGGCAGATACTTCTCAGCCCAGCGGGGCACGCGGCTCGTCTTGGTCAGCAAACGCCTTGAAATAAGGCTGTTATCTGGAGTCACTTCCCGGAAGATGATGTCCTCTGTCAGGACATGGTTGCTGAAATAGACATGTGCATTAGCAGCTACACTCCGACCGGCTCAGTGAAGCGCTTCGTGAAGGCGGCGCTTTGTTTCACAAGCCAGGGTTGTCTGTCAGCAGTAATTACCTGTAAGGATTGGGATACCGCTGCCAGAATGCGATGAAGACTTGGTCCCACGTGCTCTTCAAAACACTAAAGCAAATGAAGTGCTTCACCATTGTTCCCTCTATATAGGAGCAGACATTACCTGCTGGAAGAGAGTTAGATAGCGTTGGCTGGGTGTGTAGCTGGCATGTGCGCTCTCAGTGACGGATAACTGGGCCGGACCTGTACTACAACTGATAACTGCACACAAAGGGCTGGAGCAGGAAGCAAAGCCACAGGGCCAGCATTTAATAAATAAATGATAAGATCAGCTGCAGATATTACGCTGCCATTTACGTACATGTCATACCCAGGAGCGACCTGCTTTTAAGTCAAACGCTGTATCAGGCCCTAGGACTTGCAACATAAATATGAATTCGATCTATCGATGCATCCATGAATGATTGACATCCGACTACTGTCAAACTGGACAGAGAATACGTAACACATTCATAAAAGGGAAAAATGTAACAGGTATTTTTAAAATCAATCTAAAATCAAGAAATTACCTTAAAGGGATATCTATTTATAGTTAACTTTCCATATTGTATTTAAGGTACTTACTATAAAGTACGCAAAATCCAGCTAATATAACGTCAACCATCAAACGTATTCTGCTAAAACAAAAGCTCCTCTTCATTGGGCCAAGCATTGTAGTTTAAAACACCCTAAACACTTCTATATTTACGGGTTAGCTTTAATGACCATTATTAAATCCCCCACTCATCGCAAGATATCAATGACTTTCTAATCAAAGAGAAAACAATGCATTCGTAAACAAAACGTTTCTTTATCAAACGGTCGATTTCGATAATATAACGGTAATCCTGGACTTTAGAAATATTAAACTTTAAAAGAACCGACCACCGGAAAACAACTTATTCGTGGACCTAGTCAGTCATTTGCAGATTGCTTAATGGGCTAAACGTCTGGGAAAACCCCCACAGTACCATTAATATTATATTCGATAAAATCAGGTTGAACAATACAAGCTATGAGCACATGATCTATAACTGACCGAATCGGCTGTGTGATAATGGCAGAACAGCGCCAGGTTACATTACCTACAGGAACTGCTTGACAGGTACTGAGGTAGAAATAGCGGTGACATTTTCACCACGCTCCAGTACTTCAACAATATTACATTAACTGCTTATCTTTGAAAAATAATTCTAAAGTTAAAATCCTTTACGAAAATACATTAAAAGCAAACACTTTACCTCGCCTGCTATAGCATATAGGTATTACTCATCCTCCTGCCACCCAAGCCACAGAGCTAGTGGCCCCGCGCGCCGCTGTCCTGCTTCATGAAGAACGTGACTTAGGAAAAGAAAAGGCTCGTGACCAACGTCACTTCCGGGGCATGGGGCCGCACCATAGAGATCATGAGGCATTTAAACCATCGCGTAGATCTTGGGTTTAATGTAGAGTGGAGCCCTCTGCAGGCTGAGAATAAAGTTGTCTGCTTATGTCCAATAGAGGTCACTGTCTGACCGCTGAATGCTTTCTTCTAGCATGACATTAACGTACGTGCCGTTGGGAAGCCTTTAGTGACAGTTTAGTCCCATGAAACGTTGGACATTCTGGATGAACTTGCGCATCACACAGCTGAACCATGGTTATAAACAAACAAATAAGACAAATTTACATCAGCACGTTTCTTGGTAAACTGGTAAATTCAATCTGTTTTAGTTACTACTATTCCGTTGGTTTATATGTCTGAAACACTGAATTCCAACGACTGTATATTGATATTATTTATCACCAGAGATGGGCAGTATTTTAGATAAATGTATTTAAAATACGTATTTCAAATACAAAATACTATTTTGTATTTTGTATTGTAAAGCCTTTGGGAAAAATCTAATGTAATTTGTATTTAAATACAT